>JASSUY010020847.1:0-66053 GCA_032466535.1 Forpus xanthops
AAACTGTTCTTACCTCAACCTGTGGGAGTTGCATTCTTTTGATTCTCCTTCCCATTTCCCCGGGACTGGGGAAGAAAGAGGGAGAAGTGCACAGAACTGTTTGAGAGGCCTCAAACCACGACAGCCTACCTTTAGAAATAATAAATAAATGTGTTACACTTCTTCCACTTTCTTTTTTTCCCTTCCACTTGTCATGCCTCAGTCATCTATGGTTTAAGTCACAAACTCTGCTGGAGCATTAACCATTGCTTCTTACGCATCGCTAAAAGATCTAGCTCTAGTTGCCTATTACCATGACTGAAGAAGCATCACGATACATCTGCACTGGAGCACTCATACCTTATCTGGGTATCTAATTGTAACAGCTTAGGTCTCTCACATAATTCAAAAGGCCTGTTGTGGAGAATGTGCTTGATAAGCCAATTAATCTTTTCTCTTTGTACTTGGATAGAGAATACATTTATTTCAAGCAAATCAGTACATGCATTTGTTCTGTTTTCTGGCTGTTTACATTGAACACTGCAGGTAACTTGATCATGCCAAGTATTGTCTACAGATGTTTCTCAGAAAAATAACCAGAACATATGTACTTAGAAAAACATAAGGAAAAATGGCACAAGGGGTGGGAAAAGAAAGACGTACTTCTCTGTAACTATACACACATGAAATGTGATCCTTCTGTGAGCTGTGTCTGTGTAGATGGAGCTGGTGACAGTGACGATTCTGGTGAAGAGGGCAGACTTTTCACTGCGAGTCATACAGCAAGATAAATAAGAGTACAAGTTATGGAAGGCATGATTTCAAGCCATAATAAATACAAGCAGAACCAAATGAAAGTTACACAGTAAAGACTTAAAAATCTGATCAGCACAATAAACACAACTTCAGGGAAGAGCACAGCTGTTATCAAGAAAGATCATTACTCAGATGTGTGAATGACTATTAGAACACCAAAGGAACAAAGGATGGACACATGAATGTTGTGTAAATTTACATTGCAAAGGGGGTGGGGGGGTAGAGGGGAGTAAAATTTAACTAGTCAGGATAGTCCCAGACCCACCTTCATATCCCAGCTCAGATTAAATAAGCAGTTTTTATTCTGCTGAGTACTGTAAAATGTATTTACAAGTTCTGGTTTTGATTATGAAGTCACAGAAAGGATTGCTGACTGCACTACATAGGTTCGTGACCATTTATATACATAAATTGACCCATTTGGCTTACAGCTTCCATCACCAAATATCCCAATAACGTCTTAAATTCTATCTTCTTCCTTCTTCCCCTCCTTCAAACTCCCTTTTTTTTCTTTAATATCTTTGCAAACAATTTTCCTTTATTCCAACCTTCTCTTCTTGCAAAGTATTTCACAAAAGTCATTTTACCAGTCAGCTAGTGTTTCCTGTTTCTTCATCTTTTCTTATTCCTGGAAACATGATCAAACTGGGGTCTTTACTTGCTAGTTCAAAATTTACTAGATATATTGGAAACTCTCAAGGATCCACCAATCTTGGGCCATCACTTCGCAAGGAGGTAAAGGGAAACAATCTGTACATACCCAGGACTGAAACACTGTTCTACAAGATGAATAGGGAAAGATTTGTTCCAACTAACCACTACAGTATGACTCAATTTCTGGCAATAGTTATTTAACTCCCTGAATTAAATATAACCATAAAATCTACATTAAAACCTCACAAAACTGGAATTTCTGTAGTTGTCCACTGGGGAAATATTTTTCTCTATGTTATAAAACCATACACTTGATATCTAGACTAGCTCAGCACTTTCAATTCACAAGGGTTTCATAGCATCAAAAGACAGTCAAAATGAAATAAAGTTTTACATACATACTATGTAAGTTATGCTTTACTCAAGCACTTTTCCATACCTGCTGTTGCCTTATTTCCTTTTGAAGACTGTGCTGCTAATTCAAATGAAGACATAATTCCTTCTTGTTCTTGAACACTAACTACTTCATTTTCTTCTGAGCTGGTTTTAGGTTTGTGGTTTGCAACTGCGGTCACGTTCTGCAAGCTGGTTAAAAAAGCACAGCCTTTAGAATTTGCTCTAATTTAATTTCAGGTGTTAACCACTAAGTATAGGAGTTACAATTTAATTTTCTTCTGTTAATAGAAAACAGTTGCAACCTACAAATTTGTGTAATGTAAAGTCAGCACGTATTTTGAAACCCTTCTCCTTGTAAAGTTAGACTTAAAAAAACCCACAAAGTACTGGAAATTGAATTCCTTTCCTTTACATACTCTTGCAGTTTCTTACTGTGTGATATCTATATTGCTGAAGGGTGATGCGAGAAAGCTATGACCTAATGTAAGAACTCGCTTAGAATCTGCAGTGCAACTCACATTATTATCATTATGAATCCTTAAAGAGGAATATCCAAGGCACAATGTTAATCTAATTCTGCAGTGCTCCAAAACAGTGAAGTAAAAGTTAGAGGAGATACAGAATAAGCTGTTTAGTCTGCTCCTAAATACCAGTGGTAAAGAGCTTGCTGTGGAAGCTCTGGCAGAAGCTTTCATAATAAACTGACACAAAGCTTGAACTGGCATTACAAATACATTTTGTACCCCAAAGCAACAATTATAAAGTATTCTGTTTAAAACTGAGGAAATACTTGAAAATATACATTATTTTACTGATCAACTCATCACCTCTAACTGAACCCCTTCAGTGGCTGGGTTTCTCACTGGATTTCTCTATATGTAAACCACTCAAAACTACATGAATATACCTTTTGAGTATTTAAGGCATTAGTTGCTCTGTCCGTTGAGCTAATAAATACAGCATGCAAGTTTAAATAGCCTCTGAACATCTTGTTTTATTTTTACCTTATATCACCATCACGTGTTTCTTCCAACTTATTTTTCTTTTCCTTTTCTGATTTCTCTTCATTACTCACTTCTTTTGAGTCAGATACAACATGTGCATCTGATAAAAGATCATCAGTTTTTGTCAGCTATAAAAAAAATTGAAATCATGAAGCAGAAAGCTGTAACACACACTGAATGGTAGATAAGAAATACAGTATCAGGAAACAGTTTTATTAACAGACAAATTTTGCCATCATGTATACTTAGTAACTCAGAATTACCTAACTTAAGAAATTTTTATCAATACCATTCAGGTTAATAGAGTTACCCTGAACCTTGTACCAGAGCCAATGGACAGGGATTGGCTTAATAACTTCCAGAACTTCTCTGAACTCTGGATTGGAGCCTGCCTATTTTTTCATGCTATGCCTCTTCACACTGACAACAGATTCCAGCTACTGATATTGCTGATAAGCCTGAATACTGCTCTTAAAGGTCTGACTGGATACAGCCAATAAGTGTATTACATAATTTTCTTTCATAAGATTTGCATACTTATCAATACTACAGACTTGCAACAGTGTTTTCAAATAACATCAATAGATATTAATTATCTGATTTTATATCATTCTCCATCAGATGTATGCTTAGAAAAAGCTAAATATAAAGCAGAATAACAAAAGGAAAAATGAGTGAGGATAAAAGAAAAGCAAAGAATGACTAATTAAAGAATATGGACACAAAAGAAGAAAAAAAAAACACTAGACAAGATTTGAAAAAAATATTAAACTATAAGCAGGATACGACTATGTGGAGACAACTCCATTAATCTATTCCCCATAGTCTGTCTCATTTTGCTGTCTGTTCAGGGCACTTTAGTACCAGAAACACCAAGGTAACTCACTACCAAGTGAGTCTGAGACTTTCAAGACAGAAATCAATCCAGTGACCAAATAGTACAGACTACAGTTACTGTCCACTTCCACGTATAAGTTGTTGTGGCAGATATATTCCGCTTCCCCTAAACTATTTGATGCACTATAGGCAGCCAAACCGAAAGTCATGTGCATTAAATGACTGAAAAAAAATCTTACACTGGGATATCGTAAGCAGTGAACCAGCAGTGATTATTCTTTAAAGATGCATTAATATCAGGTCTGTTTCAAAGAAGTAAAGAAAGATTTGTACTTTTCCAATCAATCAAGACAGTAACAGAAAATGTTAAGTAAAATGAAATTTAGGAAGATCATATACAGGAAAATTCAATATATCAGCTAGAGACAAATCTGATACAATTCTGTATTTCTCCATAGGGTATTTATTATATCCAAAAAGAAATCTTAATCTTCCAAGCAAAAGGAACAAGCTCAATTTCCCATAGGCTGCTGTTTGTGGCTCAGAGTTTTTCTACTGCAAAACAGGCTGATGTACAGCTCAATAAGGGGCAGTTTAGTACCTCTTTAGTAAAACCCAAATGACTTTCTTTTTCTCCATCATGTTTTAGCTGTGGTGTTTCTTCTCCAGGACTTCCATTATTTTGTTTCAAATGATTTTCGTTACTGGTGCTCCCTAATTCCTTCATGTTATTAGATACTGTATCATCCTTTTTTCGATTCTGTGAACAAAATTGATACACAGATGTATTCTTACAAAAGTTATCAGAATTTCAGTTCTGAGTCTTATGCTGTCCTCTGACCATGATTAAAAAAATAATTACTTAAAAAGAGACCTAAATATACTACAGTGCAATAAAGAAAATGGAAATTGCTAAGAACCATTTCTTATATCTTTCAGAGGAGTTCAGTCTAATAATAATTTTCTTTCTGTAAGATTATTGTACTTTCTGCACCTGCCTGCCCCTCCAATCTCCAGCATTACTGCTAGTCACCTTTGTCTTCTGAGATTTCATTCTTATTTAACTAAGTCATACACCAGCTCAGTAACATTCTTATTTGCATTCATAAGCACTGATTTTTTTAAAAATATCCACTGCACAGAGGTTAATTTGATGTAAAAATGTTGAGGAAGGATGGTAGAGGTGACTTAAGATCATGAACTATGCATCCTGGCAGAGTAGCACACCGAACTGAAGTGAGGTTCATGTAAATCTCAACAAACTAAACATGAGGGCTGAGAAAAATGGGAGCAGTGAA
Source organism: Forpus xanthops (assembly GCA_032466535.1). Taxonomy (NCBI): domain Eukaryota; kingdom Metazoa; phylum Chordata; class Aves; order Psittaciformes; family Psittacidae; genus Forpus; species Forpus xanthops. The sequence continues at coordinate 4,985 of JASSUY010020847.1, forward strand.
AGCAGTAAATCTTGTGGCTGAATTCCTGTGATTTAGCACAAGCACTCTCTTAAGAGGAAATCCCATGTAAGTCATTTCACAAATCTTCACTTTCCTAACTAAATTATGCACCCATATTATACACTTCTCCCAAACAATAACAATTGTGAAGCAGCTTCCTTTTGTATATTGGTAATGATTTAAAAATTACATAGTAGGCTGTTTATGAAATAGTATTTTATTTTTCCTCCGGTTTTTAAATAACCAAACCCCAGCTGAAAATTGACTTTCAGCAGTTAATGCTAGTGCACCATTTTTCTGTATAGAAATCAATAGGCATAGAAATTATGCTTTTAAAAATAAGAGCTATTACTGCAGTGTAATACCTCATCTTGGGGCTTTTTGCCAAATAGCACTCTGGAAGAATTAAAGTTGTGATAGAAAGAGTGATTTTGAAGCATGGACTACTAGCTAGATATTCAATTCAGGCACGTTCTCATTCTATAAATTTATCTCATCCACATAGCACTGATCCCACAAAGAAGACTGAGCTAACATGCTGATATGAGCAAATTTCTTTTGAGGTCTATGTAGCAAGTAGTGCTGGTATAGAGGATTTGGCCACTTCCCCCACTCTGCTCACAAAGTGCTGGCTAACCAGGTATGACACATACATGACTGTAGTTTCCTCAACTTAAGGTATGAAATGACACCACAGGAAAATGGTAAAGCTCAAACACCTCTGTTAAAACTGCAGAAACATCTGCAAAGCTTTGCTTTCACGTCTTCTTTTTGAGAAAGGCAGTGTTAATCACAAAAATATTTGCAGGAGCCCCTTTCATATATAGCATTCATGTCAGCCCAAATACAGATGCTCTACAGCAAAGGCAAAACTTGAATCTACTGTCTTCTGAGGATCAGTGTTGTTGAAGAAAAAGTAACTTTTATATAGCTCTGAAGGCAGTTTAGCATGCTCAGGGTTAAAAAACAAACAACATAAAACCTCTTTGGAAATATGCTGACTTCTTAATAATGCAATATATTTAATCTGGTTTTAGATGAGAAAATGCCCACAGAACATAAAAGAAGGCATGGAGTAATAAATAAATAAATAAAAAAAAATAAAGCAGCAATATGATTTGAGGAAAAAAACATGAGGAATGCCAGGGGGTATTTTTTTTTTAATTATTTTTTTCTGGGGGAAAAAAAAGGATAATTTATTAAGCTATTGAAAAAGGAAACTAATTCTTACCAGACAGAAAGCAGTAGGCTGTATAACATCAACTGCCCTGGGCTTGGTTTTTTTTTTTGGTTTCGTTTGGGTTTTTTTTAGACATATATGCAGGGCAGTATTTCCTGGTTAATGAGAAGCAGTTATACCTTTCTCTTCTCTTCTCTCCTCACCCATTACCTTTAAATAAACTCAATTCTTTTCATTGCTTAATGTTACAGATTTTTGAATAGATAACATGGCAGAACAATCTTCATAATTTCATACTTCATACATCAATTGAATCGTGATCCTGCCTGACACTGCTTTTTGTCACAGTGCTTGTGATTTCATGTTGTTTGCTAAATTTGACAAAACCCCCTTTTAACAAACATCACAACGCATAATCAAACATATGTGGATTTGAACTATTTATTTTCCCCAAAGACAAAGAAGTGACTTCTACCATCATAAGGTATAAGCGTGAAGACTGTCATCTCCCTTTCTCTTGTGTCTGGCAGAGAATTGTGGCTGTTACTCTATACAAGCAGTTTCAAATAGACATCTGTGGTATCGTTTGATTTTGGAGAGAGAACAATTTCTAAACTGATTTTTTTTTTAACTGGACACAGTGAGGTTTTTGAGTAATGTGGGACCCACCTGTGCCAATTTGAATGGATTATCTCTTACAAACGACAAACTCTGTGAGGGAGACTGGTCTGAAACACCAATAATATTGAGTCCTTTTCTCTTCTCTCTCAGACAAGCTTGTTGGTGTCTCTTTATTCTTTCCATCTGCTCCTCCACAGTCATTCGAGGCCGTGTGCTTTCTGCAAGACACAGCTGCTCCACTGCACTTCTTGGTCTTTCCTTAAATGGGAGAAAACATGTATTTCAATTTAAAAGCAAGGTTCTAAACTGTTCTACTTGTCAGAGAAGACCACCTAATGGCTTACTAGGAAGCAGAAAAATAGAAGGGAAGTAAATATCTAAAGATCTCTTGTGTATGTGAAGAAAGTGGAAGAAATAGTTATCAATAAATGAACAAGGAAATTCAAAATAAAAGGAAGGAATAATTTACTTATTTGAACACTGACATTACCACTATCAATAATAAGCATTAGAAGATTGCTAGATGCTCTCAAAGCCAACCTATCAAGTTGAAACAATTTACCAGACATTATACAACAGGCAAACACAAGTTACTTGACTGACACAGAAACATAATCAAAATTTAATGATCCAGGATGTTTATACCAATTGGTCTAATAGTGATTTCTGCCTTTTTATTTCAGGAAAAACTATAGCTGGGCATCTTTTAATGGCAAGGGCAGGCTGAAACAAAGTGAATTCATCACCAATTAAAAATGAATAATTCTAAACATTTTATTATTCCCAAAATAACAGCCATCACTATACCTACTCTGTTCTTGAAATTCACTGATTTTCAGATAGATCTGTACTTTGTAGGGCAGAAACAAACAAAAATTTACTTTGGGCTAATCAGCTGCATTCAGTACATTCACAGTAACTGATTTCACTTCTGAGGAGTGGCATTCTTTCTCCAGTCAACAGCCTGGGAGTTTCTCTTTCCTCCCCCATTCTTCCTACAACTTCTTTTATTCACGCTGTAACTACAGCGGAAGTTTTCCTCCCTTTTGCATGAACTAGATTTAAACAACTATCTTCAACCCGGAGACTACAGGACTCTGTAATCTGAAATTTCAGGCTTATTACCCCCATAATGCTTGTTATATCCTTATTTTCTGGCTACTTTAGGTATCTCCCAAATCATTTTAGTAATTAAATAAAAGACAGTATTATTAACACGGGCTGCTGAATTTCTCCGGAAGCCAAATACAAGTCCTTGTAAATTCTAATCTAAGATGCTTCCTGTCCTTTCAACTCAAGCCTGAACTTCAATAGCTTAGATTTGCTATTACCATTTACTTCTTGCCCAGTCTGAGTATCCCTATGCAGTTTACCATACACAACCTTTATAACTTTGTAATTCTTTCTGCAGCTGTCTCCATCAACCTAGTATATTACATTTTTATTACAGTGACTATTTTACAAAGAAAATTAAAATGACAACTTTAGAAGCAACTACAGAAATTAAACTTAGAAACAACACATCACTATCCATCAATGGTCAAAAGATATTTTGAAGTACCGTTCTTAGCTCTATCTTCTTATTCTTCCTCAAAGTAACATAGGAGGCTATTGTTGAAGACTCTGGTGTTGGAGATTTGGTTCTGGGTGGTACAACTCCCACAGGAAAATGTGAGCCTATGAAACAGTAAAGCAACATACTAACATCGCCAAGACAGTTTCTTAATTTCTAGGAAATAAGTGTTGTCAGCCTTGGAAACTACTGTTCAAAAGACCACAAAGATTTTAATGCCTAACTACCACCTCTGTTAAGGTGCACAGGCAAATGACTAGCCCCTAGCCAGAGGCTAACAAAACAGTCCGGAGGTACTTGAATGCCAAATCCATCATTCAAAACAAAAACTACAAAGCAAAAGTTTGGGTCTCCTACAGGCATAAGATATAGCAGAACTCAGTTTTCTTTTTGTGTCACCTTTATGTACCGCTCAGGTCATAAATATTCTGCTTGCACATAGCTGTAAGAGTACTTTACATTGTCCCTTTAAAATGTTTTTTTGTTGACTTTTGAAAAGAGAGGGAAAGGGCTAATATGACAAGTGTATAGTAGAATAATGTGCACAACAAACGAGAAAAACAGCTTTAAATTTCCTCTGAAATTTACTAATTTTTAGAGCCACCCGCAAACAGCAAGAAAGAAAAATTGTATAGAGGAGCTGTTTCCTTTCCACCTGAGAAACTGTTATGATAGAATGGCATAAAAATGTTTGTCGAAACACCAGATAGTTGTAATGGCATATGGACTATACAAAACCCCAACCAATCAGGAATGGTTATATTTTTCCTACTGTAGGGAATTGTTAATGTATGTGAATGCTCAGAACAAGACATACCAGTTTGGAAATTCACATGCTGAAAAGCCTGGGCCAGATGATAAAACAGCTATGATAAACTAGATTTGCTCTGTTGTTTAAGAAGATAAAAAGTCTCTTGCTGCTTGCTACTGCTGCAGCTATTCTCTTCCCTGTCCCTAAATATTATTTATATTAGAAGAATTTGCATTATTGCCTTCCCTCACTGAGGACTGTTTTTCTACAAATGGACATAATAAAATCATTTCTGTCTTTACAAAAGAAGATAGAAAGCAGATTGGGGAGCTCAAAAAGCATTGATTCACTTTTTATACAGTCAGCACAGGCTTTCTTATATTGTGATAATTACTCTTCCTCTTGTCATAAATTACTCTAAATAATCTTTAACACTACAAGTCAATAAACTAGGCCTGTTGTCAGAAGGGCAAATTTAGGTGGCTGATGATTAGCCTATCTCAGGCTAAACCTTGCTTTTTTCACCACCAACATAAACTAAATTTACTATCTATCTTAAGTGAATATTATACCTCAGCAAATACCACAGTGAATTTGAATTGTCTAATTGTCTGGTAAGTGAAAGCTTAATTAAGTCACAGGGCTATTCTCATTGTTCACACCCAAACTGTTTGCTCATTTACTTTTAAAAGCCTCTGTTACCATTCTGATGAAAATAATACCCTCATATGATCATACTTCTTGCCCAAAAATCTGGTACTGCTGCCCCAGCCTGCTACAGGCATACTTAGTCCAACCACCAGAACAGAAGGCAGCGAACCCGCTGGCACTGAAAACATCAACCGTTACAGTATAAAAAATGGGTAAGTTACTTTTTCTAAAAGCTCTTAATATGGTTTTGGGGAGGTGCTCAAGTGCTTTTCCTGAAGTCACTTTTAACAAACTATTCTGTGTGTTTTAACAAACAGAATTGAGAAGCACCTCCTGGTAAAAGACTCTACCAAGCAATTAGTTGCTTTTATAGAAGCTAGATGAAGAGAAGAATCTAAAGCATTTAGCAATTGCAAAGACCTTTATTGTCTATACACTCCAAGGTCGTGATCATTATTCCTATTATATCAGAGGACAGAAGGCAATTCAACAATTACAAGATTAAAAAAAGAAAAAGACATTGTTTCCCTGCCTTATGAGAGCTCGAAAATTCTGTGGTGCTGCCTTTTTGAACGTTCCAGCAACATAACATTGGGAGCTTGATTCAAAAACTGAGTAATTGTTCAAGGGCAAGAACATAAAATGAGTAATTGTTCAAGGGAATGGTGTGTGGGGAATGTGAGTGATGTGATTAGACATGGTGTCAATAAGGATTTCAGGGTTGTTGGTGAGTGTAATGTTTGATTTTTCTGTGGTGTAATTGACTGAAATCTTTCTCGTCATGTAATTAAATCATTATTTTATCTGGAAACTCTTTCACCACATTAAGAAAGGGACAGGCTACAAAAATATGAGAGATGATACAGCTTCCATAACACAATTAAAGCTTTGTATTCCTTGTCAAAGGTTGAAAGGTTGTAAACACTATGCCTGGAGACAAACCTTTAGCAGTAGATTCTGATTCTGAAATTTGTTCTGTCTTTTCTTCACCATTAGACTCATCCACTTCTGCTACTGTAGTTAACTCTGGTTCACTCTTATAAAGCCTATAATCAGGACCCTGAGGAATGACAAGTTATGAGGTAGATAAACAGGCATTTTTACACAAGCATTTATGTCTTAAGACTCACACCAGTTACCTTATGAGAACTCTGCTCTCACTTTAAGACAATGTTTGATTGTTCAAGTGCCATTGCAGCAGAATTTCTTTGTAGTTAATTATAGTAACAATGTTTGCCGACTTCCAGAAATTACAGAAAAAAATTGCCACAGAAACGTGGAGGGGGTTTCCTTCCCTCCCCCCCTTAAAATGATTTTTAGGAAACAAATTGATATAAGGCTTCAGCAAAAACTGATTCTGATCCTTGAGTTTTGTAAGAACTTGTGAGCAGAAAATCTGCTGAAATGTACTCAGATACAAGCATTAAAGTCTTAAGACATTTTATCTATGCACAGAACATATGACAGGATAATATGAAGAGCAAATGATGGAGCTAGAAATAAAAGTAAGTAAACAAAGGTAAAATCGTAACACAAAAGTAGCCAGATGACAAAATAAAAATTGTGGCTGTGCAAAAAAAAGGAGATGATTCAAGAACAGTGTGGCAATTTTAGCCACTTACACAGTAAGATCCATTTCTCTGATATCCTTGAACTTGGTGAATCTTCTTTTCTTCTGGCAGATGTACTGGGCCCCTGCTATAACAGAGCAAGGAGCTGCTATCACTGGGCAGAGGGGGGATTATGGGAGGATGCTCTGTAAAGTCATAGGACCGAGGGAGTGGAGGACGAGGTGGGACTACTTCCTCTTCCTAAAGATTGTAGAATAGTCACCTTATTTAGATGTGCACACCTGTTACAATTATTTATAACTTAAAGAGAAAAATATATTACCATAGCTATGCCAGCTATAGATTTTGGAATTAAAGGGACAATGTCACACCAAGAAAAAACAGACAAAACCCCAACCAAACTCACCCCCCCAAAAAAAAAAAAAAAAAAACAAAAAGAAGGCCAAGACAGGTTTAGTTTCTTCGGGTTTCTCTGGATCGTTTTGCTCATTTAGTTGCTTTTTATTTTATTAGCACCACCTGGACTCAAACTTCAACAGTTTTATTATTCAGCTTCTCAGGATTTTCAGTTCTAACACCTGCCCTTTCTGTTGGCCACATATGAACTCTCTGTATCATCCTTTTAAAAATTAAATTCAATATCTTTTTAAAGATTTTTGCATGGATTAGGCTCTTAGAAAGTTCTGTAAGCCAGATGTACCTTGCAGACATTTTAGATAACCATGACAATGTCCCTTTAAAACTGTAACTTCTAGCCAGATTTTCAGAGGAATTGAACATTTGGGAGCTCCCACAGTTTTAGCTGTTCTTGTGGGTGCTCTGGCCATCTGAGAACCAGGCTTGATACATGCATTTGACACATTGCTTGATACATTGATAAAGCAATGTCTTTCTTCCCATGAAAAGTGCGGTGGGTAGAAAATAAATCCATAAATCGGGGTTTATATTTCTAGGGAAGAGCCTAGGGAGAGGAAAAGGTGAGAAATGGAAAAGAGAAACATACCAGTGAGAATATAAAGAACAAATACACAGAACAAATGAAAGTGTTAGAAATACTAGTGGAGATATTAAGTCTTTAAGAATAATTCATAATGCAATATTTCCACAGACACATACAGAATAAATATTTCAGATATCCTTAAAACAATTATAATAATGTTAATTTTTATTACAGGTACATCAGAAATTCAGTGATGCTAAAATGGTAAATATGCTAAAACCATACCTCATTTTTGTATTTAATAGCTGAAAATGCCCTTGATCCCATGATGCCTGCTTGGAAGAGGGGAAGAGGTATAGAAAGAAAAAGAAAAATTGTTTTCAATAAACAGCTTTTAAAATCTGAACTACAACCTATTGCTATCAAACAAATACACAAAGCATCAACTTCCTTTCTCTGCAAATTGTTTCATTTTTTCATACATACAAAAGTAACTATGGAGCTTGTCCTTTAAAAATGTAGGTGATCTAATTTCATTTCCTGCAAGATAAAAACAACCTGCTTACCTGACTCTGAACAGCTTCTTTGCTGTTTATGTTTACTTAAACCCTCCATGACATCTTGAATTCTCCACAGTTCCTTCTGAATCTGAGCACGCTGTATCCCTGCTGACTCAGTCTGCCAATAAATAAACAGCACATATAGGAGATAAATTGGAACACCACTGCAAGCAGAATAAAAAAAAACAAACAGCCTTTTCTTTCTTTAGACTACACTGCATATTTTTCCCCATAAAACATAGTAATGACACTTTCCTTTCCCATAAAAGTGCAACATTCAAATACTGTCAGAAACAAAAAGTGTAAGATGAATTAATTTCATGATGCGTCTGTCAGTCAATTCAACAGCAATTTCCTAGTTCAAACTCCACTGATGAATAGTATTCTATCTACTGTCTCCAAAGAAAACCCAAGCAAACTTTGCACAGGAGACCTGCATACAACAAGAGAAAAGGAGTCATCAGTTCCAACCCTAAAATAAGTGGAGATGAACATGGTGTCTGCATACCAGGCATATAAAATGCAGGCCTATTTGCATTCATGGTCAGGCATACTTTGGTCTGCAGAACACAAATTTCTCAGCTCTTGGGCTTCCTTGTAGTCTCCCTTTCATAGCTGCATAGAAAATCAATCCCTGGAGCAAATAGCCTTTAATGCCTCCCAGCATGGACCACACCCATCTGCTTATTCCAGATAATGTATGCACATCTCTGTGCATGTGTGTGGGGTGTCTCAAAGACCTTACTAATTCAGAACTTACATTAACTGTCCAATCCTCCACAGAATAGCAAGGAAATAAGATACACATCAAACCTCTTGATATGTAAGACCTGAAGCAATGTCTAGAATATTTTTATTATAATTTATTGTCATTGAATGATTTAATTACATTTTAAAATATTCAGTTAACTGGAAGGATTTGTGTGAAGATTTAATATGACTGTCATAGCAACTAAGGTTTGAGAGAACTACCCTATTTTGGACCCTGAAACACCGAACCAGAAAGAGGAGGCTTCCAGACATGAAAAACAGTGCTACAAACTTCAAAATAAATACATAAAAAAAAGAATCTGAAGATCTCCTCAGAACTTACAAACTTTTTATTTCTCTTTATAACCTGTACTTAATGCACCACAGGCCACCCTTTTTTTCATTTGTGCAGTTTTTAAACACAATCACAGAAAATTAGTGACTTAAGTGTACTTTAAGAACTGTGCCACACCTGAATTTCTCCAAGTCGATCGAGTTGGTCCTGCATATGGTTCCTTGTTACAGTTACATCGTACTCCAATTTATCATATTCTCTCCAAGCTCTTTCCAGTTCCTAGAAGTATATAACAAAAGTAAAGAATTACATATGCACATTCAAGTATACTATTTTTCTTTTTTAGTTGCATGAATAAAGTGGTATCAGCAATAAATAAATATGTATTTTAGAGAATGCAATATTTAAATAGCTTTCTGATTTACTAAACAACCTGAATGGAGTTCAAACAAACAGCATTTTGTCTTTTCACAAACAAAAAAAAAGATAGGCAAGGGCAAAATCTTCAGAATATGTCAGTGTAGTCAAGCAGGCAGGTGGGTCTAAGCTGCCCTTCCAGTGAGGCAGAAAACGCACAAAAATGGATGCAAATTTGTCTCTTTTATCACACAGAATACGTATGTGTGAGTGCACAGCATGTGCATGCATACGCAATGCATTATGCAAGGCAAATGTAAGTCACCCAACCCTGCCTGCTGGCAGAGTTGGATGACTTACCAATGAATGAATGCTCCAGGCCTCCTAACACACCATTATTTTACATATGTGAAACTACAAATGCCAGAAGGGGAGAAGGTGCAAAAAGAAAATCTTCTTTGAGGTCAAGCCTGCTATCTCACTTTTGAAGCCTACACCAAGCAATTTACTCAACTTAGCATAAATTAAAGAGTTAATGAGGGAAAGTATATCTTGAGGATTTCCTTTCCCCGATTCTGTTTCCCTCATCCAACAAATTCCTTTTACCACATAGTCTAATATTCAGACTAAACCCAGCATCTCAGTGCCTATGTTGTATCAATTTCACCAGAGCAAACTACTGGAATTTGACACTGAAATACCTTCTTGGATGTATGTGTAGGCAAAAAGATTCCTTGCCTTGTCATTTCAGTGTAGAAACCACCATGAGGTGGAAAAAGACAGTAAATAGCAATTCCCTTTTCTTCTTTTCATCCTGCAGCTGCTTTTGCTAACAAAAAAACTCACCTATCTGACAGAGTATCTGCTAAAAGTTTGTGCTTGCTACTATTTTGTCATTACATAAAATAGCATATTTGCGTTATTTATTTCTTCTGCAATTAATTGTTCATATTATAAATATGAAAACTAATTAAACTCATATGGGGGGAAGGGAGAAAGAAGAAAGGCTGCTTGATAAATATGGTGAAAAGATCACATTCCACCTGTCTTTGACAAAAATGCAAACAAGTAAAAGACAACTGAGTTTTGTTGGAAGGTAATGCAAAATAGCCAAAGACAACCCAATTAAGAATGTGAACATGGAGACAATCATTTCACACTTCACTGAGTTTTACCAACAAGAATGTATTACTTACCGCGGTAGCTCGTGAGACTTCTCGACAAGTGCTAAGTAGTCCGTTCTGCAAGTCATCTCTCTGTAAGACTACATTTTGAATGGCTGCGGGATTATCTGCATTCATTTCTATCTCCTGACTTGCTGATAGCAAAGCTTGCTCAAGCGTGTACTATTATAATAAAAAGAATTATTTTTAATGTTCTGCACCACTGGGCTGATTTTTGTTTTATTTCAGTTATAAATGTTCTGATAATAAGCATGTAAAATAACATCCATTTTAGGTAATAAATACAATTGTCCTACTTTCTCCTTGTGTAGCTGTTGAAGCTTCTCCTCCAGTGCTTGTACAACTTTATCTTGTTCACATAAATGGCTAAGCTTAGCCTAGTAAATAACAGAAAATTACCGCAATTAGGATTTAATTTTTAACATCTTCAGTAATCAAAATGTAACTTGATAAATCCTTACATGTAGCTATATAAAATGCTATTAGCACAAAATATGAATTCTGAAACTATGAAACTTTCAAATTAACCTTAAGAAACCCTTTTACGCTACTATGAAATAAGTGTTGTTATAACTTGAAACAGCATTGCTTAAAACATATTTTATGATTCTACAGTTAACCTTTACAATAATAGGTACTAAATACTGTTTTACTTTACATATTCCTATGTATTACAAAGAATATTGTATACATTAATTTTCTTTCCCATCACTGATTTCAGATTGCAGTTTTTAATAGTTAGTTACTAGTATCAGCCATGCTCTGCTCTGTTTCAGCTCTGACAGAGGCTTGGCTATAACTAAAACTGTTACACTCCAGCTCCAGTCTGAGCAAGTAACTGTCCAGTGCGCTTTAACAAATCTGAGTTTTGCTTTTAAATAACCTTTTTCATCCAATTAGTACTGCTCTGACTTTTTAGCTCTAAGATAACACTGGAATCCTGCCTTCCTTTATCCTTGAGTCATCTCAAGTATATGTAGTCATGCTTTAAACCATGTCTACTCTTAGTTGCATTGTGCAAGCATGATTAGGCATGTATATGTATGTATATACAGTATGACTATCTGTATGAATGCTTCACCATCAATTTTACACCAAACCCTTTTTCTTTTATAACTAGCAACCCAATACCCTGAATGGTAACCACCCATGCCAAATTTCAGTTTTGGAGTATCAGTCATATTTCCTGAGAAATTACATCTCATGCATATAACTGAACTACAACTATCTTTTCCCTTCTAAAGGAATTAATACCTTTCTAGCAGCAATTCTCCTTTTAACACATATAATATTTGAAAGTTCAGCCTAAAATGTAATACTTCCTTTAAGTTAAAGGTTATTATAAAAAGAGTCTTATGCACCCCAATTTCACAGAGTAATTTCTGTTGGTAACTATACAAACTGAGTTTCAAATCCAAAAGTCAAGGGGGATATTATTATCAAAAGAAAGAGACAAATACCAACATTCCCAAGAAAGAAGAAACACAAATGACTTACATCAATATCCAGCTCTTCAGTTCTATATTTGTATAGTGTACCCCTACATTCTTCTTGTGTTAACTATAAGGAAGAATAATATTGCCATAAAACAACTTAATTGGACTATGAAAACGAAACTACTATTCAGCTTAAAGAGTTTCAATACAGAAAGCAGCTTTTGCTTGGAAGTCAAACATACCACATGGAACAAGATATTTTAAGCCAATATACATTAATGAAGATAAGTAAATGGAATGTAAAGCATACTGTCAGTAGGAAGTTGCATTAACTTAACAGGTTATGTTTCTAATGCAAACTGGATTTTCAAAGATGTGTAACTAACTCAATCAAACATGGAATATGTAGGAAGACGAAACTACCAGAGTACACCTAGACATACTTTGTAAGTTTTCTTCTGTGCATTCTAAATACAGGGGCCCATTCTACTTGGAATTAACTGTTCTAGACCCACTAACGTGTGTCCACAACAAGGATATTCTGATATGAATCTGAAATCAGAACTGGATGACCTAAGTATACAAAATATGTATAAAATATTTTGTTACAGACACATGCCAAACAAGTGACACAAAACACCCTTCTGCCTACTTTTTCCTATGGATATCCTCACCTCCAGAGTATTACTAGAAATGCCATAAACAGAAGCCCTTCTATTTTATCTTTGGACCTGTGAAAACTTGAGCCCTCATGCCAGTCTGCATAAGAGGTGTCTTCAAACTACTTTCATACAGCTCCTATCATTGAGTTCTTAACTCTTTCAGTCTCTGAACTGGCCAATAAAAAGATTTAAAAATATTTTACATGAAAAAAAGCAGCTCCCCATTTTAGAACGGGCTGTCACATACAGTAACTATTTCATGTCCTGCACAAGTATTGGCATACCACTATCAGCCTTCATATTCAACTTGATAAAAAACACATGCGCACTGAGTCCCAACATAGATGCTTTCCTTTCAAATATCTGTCATAATTAGGTTATCATGACTTAATAGTGCAAGAAAGACTATAGAACACAAGTCCATGTTAAAAGACACTTACATATAAAAGGACTAGGGAAGGGTTAATCAGACAAGCATTCCAAACATATAGTAAATCTTAAACTTAAGTGTTTCATTTCAAGACATTATGTCCACATACTTCATGCAAATGCACCTGGTGACAATTTAGAAGTATGTATAGTGTATTAAAACCACATAGTAACTTTCTTTGAAATGGACATTTTATGAAAACGAATGTTGGAATATGAAAAAAGCCACAGCACTTTTGCACCTTATGAATGTCACAAAAATTAAGAAATCTATTTAAACTCCTACTATTGTGTGGAGTTGTGTTTTTTAACTGTTGGTTTTACCACAATGAGAGAAAAATGAGGAATGGAAATATTAAAAGAACTCATAAACATGGCCAAATGTCTTTAACTTACAGAAAAAAAAAAAACCAAACCCTAGTTATATTTCACAACAGGAAGATTTTACAGAAGAAACATTATACTCTATTAGATAAATACATAATACATCTTCCAAAGATGTTGCTCAGCATTTCATATGGCTTGCCTGGAAAACTGTAATGTTATTTTTTCAAGCCAGTATTTTTGACACTTTTAGTTTATTTGTATTTTTTCTTAAAGGGAGGGTGCTTTTTTGGCACTTCAACCTTAATTACAGCTGAGTTTATGACAGATTGCTGATTCAGCATCCTTATCCCTACCTACCTCCTAAACAGAACATATTTTAAGTATGCAGAAAATGAAAACATCTTTTCAAAGAACACTACAGGCATGCTAATTCTTATTGAATTCCTATCACACACTTAAAATTGCTGCCAACTTCTTGCTTTTGTCACTGGTTTTGGATTCCCACAATAGGCACTGCTGGAGAGTAGCTTCATTTCAGTATTTCTACTGCAACATTTTATGTAGACTTAGCTAAAAAACCCTAAAAAATTGTATGAAACAATTAATCTGTTACAAAACAGCACCTTCTCTTTCCACAGCACATCTACAGATCAGCTTAAGGCAAAAAGTGAGTAATGCTACTGCATCTTACTGGAATTATGAAAGGAATTGCAGTAGACAGAATACAATTACACATTACAAGCAAAGGTTAACAACCTCATTATTCTGGAAAATGCATTACTAGAGCTCCAACGATCAAGTTATAGAAACGTATTTTATGTCACGTTCAACAAATGCCTCTCACCAAATCGTTCCTACGGAAACTTTGCTAGAACAGTAATTCCAGAGAAAGAGTGCCACCTACTGAACCAATGACATGACTTGCTGCTGACTTCCACACTTTTCCTCAACATTTAGCCTAGTCAAATACAAAAAAAATCCATTCCTCTTAACATGGTGAAACATGCTGCACAGCTCCAAAACTTTAAGGGGTATCACCCTGAATACCAACAGACAGAATTTACCATTTCTGAAAGGCGAACTACGCATGCAGAGTCAGGCCAAACATATATCTTACATGTGAAAAGGTAAAGTGAACCTCTGTCTTATGTTAGAAATAATCTGTCCTCTAGTTTACCACTCCACTGTACAGTCCCCATCTCTGTCAAATGCCAGTACCAGATCAATCACAGAAGTGGACAAATCCACCACAATGGACACAGTATAAAATATCATTAAAAGCAAATTTCTTTCCAGGTAAGTACAAATCTCTCAAGACACTGGGAGCTTAAACCTATTTAAGCAGTCAGTATTAAAAACATTCAAGTGACAGTATTATTTCATTACATTACAAGCTACTTTCAGATTCTGCTAACCATTTTGATTCCATAAATTTATGGCAGGATATTTCACACCCTGAGAGCACACTAACATCTCTGAGATACTGCACTTAGGAAATTAAAACAATCTAGGCTATTTTGTGGAGAGTGCAAGTCAGACTTCCAAGAGGATTTTAGAGCACTTTTTACTATCAGTAAGCAGAGCAAATGGGCATTTAACCCACAGTAAGCAAGATTCTCCTCAGTGCAACAGGTAACTTTTCAAATACAGATCAGAAACACAAGATTTTTAGCTCCAATACAATCAACCCATGTGTTCATACAAAACCTGAGAAATACTGCTGCCTACAAATCTCAAAATCCTACATGAATAGCATTTAAATGCATGCAGTTGCTACAACTGCAACAAAGTATGCCATAAACAAGATTGTCCTACCCTCATAGAGACAAAATTTGACTATTTTAATATGTTTTGTAATACATTAAGAACAATTATGCAAGTAAAGACCTGGATGTCAGCTTGCTGCACTCAGATTTTTGTTTTTCCCTCTTTCGGGTACTCACACACATGAGGAGCTGAGATAATCCTACTTCTTAAAATCAGCATGCTTTAGAAAACAAGATTAACACTCCTCACCTACTTTTAGAAAGAAACAAAAAAACTCCAAGGTAAAAATGGGTCCAGGCTTAAAGGCTTCAATTTTTCTCATCTGTGTATATGGAATCATTGCCCTAGCTCATACTTGCAAATTTACAGTACGGTCTGTAAAGGAGATTGATGTTAAATCAAAGTGATTTAAATAACTGTGAAGATGTAATAAATTACAAGCAAAAATGTCTTATAAATAACACATTTGAAGTAGTATATATCTTAGCTGTTCTACTAAAGAACCATTAATCATTACAAGCAAACAGGAAGCAAGACACCTTAATTTTCAATTAAATTCAAGCTTCTCTTGCTTTCTTTTGCTAACTCTAAAGGAGCTCAGTCACAAAACTGACGTGAAAACACTGAAGCAAATAGAGATCCTTTTCTCTACCCGCAGGAAATGGTTACGGTCATCAGAAACAAGTTTATCACCTTGTCAACAAAACAGATTTCAGTCACTTACAGCGAAGCTTCTCCCAATTTCCTTTAAAATGGCAGTGGGGAAGATGACTGGTAAGATCAATTTATTTCATTTGAATGAAAGGTTACATGTTGTTTAAATTTTAAATAAGTTGCCAGTTTTTAACAGGTAAGATTTGCATTACAAATGTTTAGAAGACTACTTAGGCAGTGAAATTTTGAGTTGATTTTTATCCTTTCCTGGAAATAACTTATTAATATTTTGCATAGGAAACTTCATCCACAAAAGCAGGTCTTGCTGTTCTTCAGTTTATGCAATACACGGATTCTTCTGCACAAGCCTGGCAAAATATCACAGTCTGACTTGAGGAGACCACACTGCTAGTGACAGGTTATTCAACCTTCACGACCTCTTAGATTCACTGTTTCTTTGACAAGAATGTGGAAAAAAAAGGTGCTTATTCAGTGTCAAATACAAAGCAGCAGGTATGTCTACAAGGTGGAGGCAGTGCTGTGTAGCAATACCTTAGCTGACAGCATAGCTTCATCAAGACAGCACTCTGAAATTGGTATCCCTAAATATGTGGCAGGCTAGCCCAGGGCACAGCTATACCGCAACTGTGTCTATATTAATATTAAAAGCTGGTTTACCCTGAACACATCCAGAGCACCTCTGTTTATTAATACTTAGTTGTCTTACATAATCTATTACAGAAAATCAATTTGTTCAAAAAATAACAGCTAGGCTTCTTTTAAAGAAGAAACCCAACAAAATCCAATTTCATACAGTGCTTGAGGGCTTCTCCCATGCCTCTCCCAAATAGCTTCTTCAGGTTCCATGTTAAAGCTCCTATTTTAATGTTAGGAGCACAAATTGTATGATCCTGAAATCAGTCACTCACACACCAACTTCCCTTGGTAAGCTGAGATTTTTCTTGCAACTTTTCTGCATTAAAGGCAAACCTACCTTGTGGAGTTGACTTCCAAATAAAAAAAAAAAAACCATGAAATTAAGCTGCAGCATATTTTAGAAACATGGCAAAGCATTAATCACTAATAAATTATTGTTTAAATAGCAGAGTATCTCCTCTTTTTCAAACTATGCACCTTTATATGTCATTTTGGCTCACATGGGATAAATGCGAGTGTAACGGAACTGGACAGATGTTCCCTTCTGACTAGCAGCCAGAATTGCATACCTCATCTGCTGCAAAATATCACAGCCACTTACATAAAACCAACATCTTCATTGCAGTTCAGGCTAGAAACTTCCTAAACATTCCCTGGTGCAACAGAAGCTATTCAGTTAAGCCCCAGTATCTCTAAAACACTGCAGTGCCAACGAACAGATATTGGCCATGCTCATAAGTTGATACAGGTCTCAACTCACAGACAATATTTCCATTCACATTTCTGATTCTTATTCCATCTTACCATTTACAACCATCACTAAATACTCTGTAAGTGTGCACAGTTAAATCTGCTGTGACTTTGTGGACAGACACTGCCTTTTGGATTTACAGTCCTCAGATCAAAGTAATTTTGATCCTTCCTTTCTTCAGTGGCTAAAGGCTTGGTAGGTGCAAACAAAAATTTGTAAATCCACTTCCTAGAACAAAACAAAATTGCCAGAAATGATCAGCTAAACACCACTCACATGCTTTTGTAGTGGTCAAAAGAAAGAAGCACCTTTGAACACTAGTTGCAAAGAATCATGCTAAGACAAATGTTGGAAGCTTATTGGAAGTTTTATGAATTTACTGGACACCTGCATAAAGCATCAGCTAATTAAATTGTCTAGACAGAGAACGTTATTCAAAAGTGTACACTGAATACTTAACAACAAAAACGCAGCAAAAGCCATGCTAACAATATTGCAGCATTTTATAAAGCATGGATGACTTGTGGTTTTCCAAAGCAAATAAGAGAAACACCAATGTCATGAATAAATCTGAGGAACAACCAAAACTGTCACTAAGGAAAATTTTTGCAGATGATAAAGCAATTTCATTCACTCTCCAAGACCTTACTTGCTGGTACAGTTGCGGTCTTAGCGCCGAGTTCTCAATCATAGTGTGAACCATGGTGATTAAAGGTTCATTCTCTTTCATCTATTTCAAATCAGGAGGAGCATACAGCAAACATCAGTTTACAGCATGGCTAGATTTGAAAGACGACACTGTAAAATATAGCCTCTACTTTAATTTTTTTCTAATAATGCAGTAGATTATATTTTATCCCATGCTTTTTATATATTCCACCATTCAATAACATCAACATCTGAAAAGTTTACTAATATTAAACAAATATATCAAAACCACATAAATTCTCAAAACCAATTTAATAGTTATTCACCAACATTCTCCTTTCTAAAAATAAAAATGCTTAAAAGAAGCCTGGCTTTGCATGATATTGAAATGAAAAGTATTATTGGATTATGCAATAGAAACACTCATATCTGTATCAGAAAATCTTTTAAATGCTAGATTTAATAACTCAATATGCATTAAAAAGATGTAAGCATTTCCAGCCTCTCAAGGTTGAAGTTTAGACTTATGTTTATATATTACAAAATGCCATTATACTCTGCACTGAACTTTAAATCATTACTATTATTCATCCCCATACACGGGCGTGAAACTACTTAGGAACTGGTCAGCCATCCTCTATAATGATTAGTATTTACTGATATGTGTGCAAATGTCAAAACCAGATACTTTGATTTTTGAAGTAAAAGATGCAAACATTTAGGATTTCAGAACAGTATGCAACAGAGAATCTTATTTTAGAAAGCAGATTATCCTAACATTAAGGAAAAAATTACAAAACCAGATACTTTTCCTCTCCAAAACAAACTGAAAAGTCACTTAAAGCACAATCCTCCTGTTTTTGTTGGAAACTTTAGGACCTGTTGGAAAATTTACCAGTACCCCTCTCAAGTATGCTTATAGAGGAAGGAAGTGTGTGCATGAATATTTATAATCTTTATGTATGTATGTGTATATATATATATATGCACTCGCCATCAATTTGAAGAGGAAGGTTTTGTTTCACAAAATTGAAATGCAACAGACAGCCTGAGTTCTTGATGCCTTTTAGAATTTCTTGCCCGTAATTATTTAGGAAAAAGCCCAACTTTTATATGTAGAGAAGGATTTTCTTTTTTTCTTATGGGAAATAAATTTTTCTTGTTATAGCTAGAGAACCTTTTTTGTTGGTTTTGGTGGTTTTTTTATACACAGTAAGGTCTGATCAGCTGATAAGGTAATTGCCAAATAAAGGATAACTTATCTTAAGAAGGCAAGTGTATGATGCTTTGTTTGTTCAAGGCAGGAAAATAACTAAACAAGCAACCCCTCCCATTTGCTCCATCAGCTACAGTATACATGAACAGAAAACTAGAAATCACACAAGAAGTCGTTCTCCCTCTAGATTAAAATTTTGCCCAGAGAGTGGGTATCACCAAGTGATACCAAAAGATATCTCAATACTAAGATCAACAACAAGGTCCAAAGCCAAGCAATCTAACTACAGCCAACTGAAATATTTGCTAAGGAAAAAGTGCCCTGAAGCTGAACTATCTGGATAGGAGTATATTGGTTTAGGTTTTTATTGGGAGGATTTCAACAGCTTCAGGCTCTTTGGCTAATAAGTTTTAAAAATTATTCCAGATTTTTCCTTTCTGACCAGTATCAGACAACTCAATTTCCACGGAACTGTTCAAAAATCATTTACATCTAGATTAGAGAAGAAACAAAGTGGATTTGATCAAACCAGGTTCTGAAGGAGTGTTTTATCCTCTACCCAGGTCCAACTTTGACTTATGGGACTTCTTCTAATATTTTTACTACTAACTGTGCTTATCAGGACACTGTTTGAAAAGGCTATTTGCTTCCAGAAAAGCTCCAGTTCCTTAAGCCTTTATAGAACCAAGAACAGAAAACAAGTAATTGTAAAGTAATTCAACCAAAGAGCCTCTGTAGAAGTCAAATAGAGCACGCTTTCCTCCCCTTTTTATTAACAATATCTCTAAAAACTACTGACATTTAATTATTGAGAAGTTCTTGAGGGAATATGCATCTGTCATAAACCTTCCATTAACTAAAGCTAGCGCACACACAAGGCAATGTGTACTGAAGAACTGGCAAAGTAAACCACAGTTATATGGGATACAATGGCAAGTCCCATGCTCTGAAAGGTGAAAAGGGTATGAATTTTGTGTTTTTAAAGCATTATCATGAGGCTACTCCCAAAGTGAAGTTAGATATTATTCATGCTGAATAAACAGCTCAAGGAAAAAATACTTGCTTATTTGTAAAAAATAAGTCTGATTTTCTTTCCGTTCAGAAAAAGCTCAACATTACTTTTGTACAGTAAATGACACCTTTTAGGTCCTAGTATTATACTCAGAGTCTCCCCAGTTAAAAATGTTACAGAAACCAAAGATTCTCATAAGCAAACTGAAGTGTGAACTGCTGATGCCACAAAGCACTAAATACACAACATCCAGCAGTCTTGGCTTTACCACTTTCTACTTAGCTTTTTCCAGAAGTGATGCTTTACCTTTGCTTTTTTCTTTACTGATGTAGTATATAAAAGTATTTTCCAGTTGGAAATAATGAAAAAAAAACCACCTATTTGACCTACGATCTCTATGAACTGATAAATTATTTATAAGTGAGCATCTGAGTGGGTATTTTGTGTTTTAAGCTGAAAAGCCAAACTATTGACAATTTTTCTCTTCCTTCTTTTTCCTGAACTCTCTCCCATGTTTGCTAACACCCTACAAAGATGACATTTAAGTATGTGCTGTTGTGGTGACAGCGATCAGCTGGAACTGTGGCTCCCTGCCAGAATAGTTGACCTCACAGATGAAATAAGACCATATGTTATGGGTGACAAAAGACTAAACTCAGACTGGTGGTTTTATCTCTTTCCTCTCAAGCTTCCTGATGGTAAAAGCAATGGCAACAGGACCTTTTTTCCCTACTTTCCCTGCTCTTTAATCTTCTATCCAAAAAAAGAAGAGAAAAAGCTCTTTTCCTTCCTGCCTTCTTTTTACAGCAATGCTGCCTTCAGCGCAATGTTTTTTTTTTTCACCCTATGGAACCCCTGTCCTTGAACCTCCCTTCTTCCTCTGAGGACGGGAAAAGGAGAAAAGGCAGTATAAAGAACAACAGTGGTGGCTGGGTCAGCTCACTGTACCTTTTACAGGTAACTTGAAAACCACAAAAATAGTAGTAAATTCATGGTGTTGCTAATATAGGACATAGAATTTCAGGCTGAATATATCTATAATATGAGATATCTATCATCTCATTCCAAACCTCCTTTTACTATTTCAGCCTCCCTTAATTTATTACCTTTGCCCAGAACCACTTGCAGCATCTCAGAAAAAGGGTGCTGAAGAGGAGTAAACAGAAGCAAAGCAAAAAGAAAGCATGGATGTTGGCTGTGGAACCTTCACCCCTTGATTTGTCAACTTCTTGTTCAAGTTTTGTTCATTTTTATGCACCTTTTGAAAACTGAAGGAAAAATAAAAGTACCACCAGAAATATGTGAACTACTTTACACCTAAACTATTTACATAAATAGCCATTAAAAAAAAAGAAAAAAAGTAAAATCCAGAGCCAAAACAAAACAGAAAAAAAAAAAAAAGACTAAAAGAAATTTGGTAGAGTTTCTACTGTAACAAACCAAATTGGGATACACTGAGATCAATATGACAACATGCATGGAGAGTTTTACGCAGATAGCTTGAGCTCAGTAGAAAACGGTTTTTCAGACAGAGAAAAGTTTTGCTATCAACACAAAATTCACAAGTGTACTATAAAACTGGTTTGCTGGAATCTTCCATGGTAACAGAAAGAACGAAGTGGGAGCTCCTGCCATGGATTTATTTACAAAAGAGAAAAAAGCATGTCTAGCTTTTGTTTGAAAAAAAAGTATGTTCCTACTTCTTGTTACTGTTACTGTAATTACTGCGTATGAAGTAAAGAGACTCTCAGGGGGATTTATTTCATACAGGTAAGTGGCAGCACTAAAATCAAACCCAGCGAAAAAAAAACCTGATCAGCAACTGGGACAAGTATTCTAACCTGCTCGTCCATGACTTATTAATTAAGGTGATATATTTTAAGACTTGATAGTGATTTGTTACTGTAAGAAGTGCAGTGATTTCTTGTATCTCTGGTAGCGGCAATTACAGCACACTTACATGATTCAAACATTTCCTTAAATTAATGTTTATCACATTCCATCTCTAAATTTTATCAGGTGCAAGTAAAAAGAAAATCCTTTTTTTTTTACTTTGTATGTTCTACATAGGCAATTCTCTGCATTTAATTTTATCTATTATACTCACAAACTTGGCTAATCAAGCAATAACACAGTACATGGTTTTACACTTCACATGCACAGTTATCCCTTCCTGGCAATGAATTATGTTGTTGAAGACAAAATTATTCCCTTATTCCAAAATATTATAAACTGGAAATATTTGAGTTGGATAAAGTATTTTGGCCTAATTTAGCATTAAGTTTTTTCCTACTGTTTTGGACCTCCTGCAGCCCCTTAAAACAAGGACAGAGATGTTTAGGAATGCACTGCCATCTAATTGAATTGATCACAATTCACATGTTGTTTCCAAAATACAAAGGGAAAATAAAGTCACTGGATAAACAAAGCATGTGCCTCTGTGGTTCTTCACAGCTTACTGAAATCCCATTGCAGAAAAATGTAGGACATAAAAATTCTAACAGCAGTTGGGTTTAATTGGAAGGCTTAAAAAATTCATTAGAATAAAGAATATTAGCTGGAAAAGCTGCAGCAATTTTTGTATTTTTTGCATGGACAGTTATTGCTTATATTTCTCCTAAGCACATATGATTGTATTCTGTAAGTGCTAGGGAAATTTTCCCATTTAAAATCTTTTCACACACAACTTCAACAGAAGTCCAATTTGGTCACAGGACATTGATCATTCTTCACTCAATAATCAATTATGTTAGAGAAGACAGAATTGTATCCTCACTCAGTAACTTATCAGAAATGGTAAAGAAGTAAAATTTTATTCTTATATAAAACCTGAAGAAATAACTGAGTAAATGAAGTAACGAGCCAGGCTATTACTTGTTTGAAACACTTCTTAATGTTTGACTTCCCTTTTATTTAATGTCCTGTAGAAATATCTAACTCTTCTTAATTTGGAAAACTAAAGTTATCTGAAGCACCAACTTTCTATAAACTGCATGTGTGTCACATGAGCATGGAAATACATTACTACTTTGGTTAAAGATGGTAAAATGCTACAGTTAGTGTTAACATACGAAGGAAATGAACAGAAAAACTAATCAGTGAGTAGCTACTGTATTCTGATGAGTTTTAAATTGAGTGGTTTTTTTTTTTCTGTTACATGTCAAATTTGTAACTGATTAAAAAATTCTGAGCTGCTAACAAGTGCATATATTAAATATCCAACTCCATAAAAAACTCTGATAATCCTTCTCCCCAAATATTTCCAGCTTGGTAGGAGCAGGCAAAAAGCATTAAGAAATGAAAACACACAAGAAAACTGCAAATCCCACCTGATGATCCAAATACAAGGCATTCCTTTGAAGGTGATGTGAAAGAATCTCATTCTAGCAGGCAGCAGTCAGGGGGGAAAGGAAAGGGACAGAAAGTGCAGAATGCATGAAAGGATCTTTAAAAGATGTAAACTAGACAGTGATCTTTCTGTTTTACATAGAAATAAAATGCTGCTTTTACCTGCTGAACTGTTAACAAGTTTTGATCCCAAAACAGAAACGATGAAAGTTTGCCATGAATTAGACTATGAACTACTACATCATATTTTGCTTTTACATATAAAACACATTAAGCTCATGTAAATGTCTACTACATAGACAACTATAAACCCTTTGATAAACCTGTGTTTTAAACATGTCCTGATTTTTGTACACAAATTACACATAAGATTATGTCTGACATGAGGCATTATAAGCAATAAATTAATCTCATGATCTATCACTACTAATTTTGTTCACAACACCAATAGATTAAGAACTTTTAAACTTAACTACAACAAATTTAAAATAATCCTATGTAATTTTGACTCTGCTAATTTCAAAAAGATATGAGGAAAACCTCAAAGGGTTAATAGCAGAACATCACATACACAAAGAATCAAAGATACTCTACTCCCACAGTAGTCAGAAATTTTGCACTAACAGTACAATGTAAACTTTGATTAATGAATGACTACAAGTTAGTGAGAATGGTACATGACACACATTGCTTTATAGCTGACCTTTGGGCTGTTGGCCTCAAGTTTTAGTTGCATGAGCTGTGCTAGTGTGTGTTCCCGGATACTACTCAGTTCAGCTTGCTGCCGTCTCAGCTTTATTAGCAGCAGCGTGAGCTCCTCTGGCTGAAGGAGTGCAGTGTGAGAAGCCAAAGAGTAGAAACAAGGTTAATTGGTATCCTAAACATCACTTTATGAAAATAAGGGTTCTTAGTATTTTTCTTACAAAAACTTTCTATAGCGATACAACAAAACAGACCGTTTTTTTCCCAATTGACCACTTTCAAATACGTAATGAAGGGTTTATTTTTAACTACTCCATCAAATCAATACTGCAAATGCCATAAAAATGAACCATTCTGTAATACAGGACAAAAATAAGTGGGGATTTTGTAGGAGAAAGTCTGTGCAGTCCTCAGTTTTTTTCTGACATGCATTATCAAATTGATGATATTGACTTAAGTGAAGGGGGAGATAATGCCAGCCCTTAGGATATCATTACCTGTACATGGACAGCCATTTGAGCTTGGTGAAAGAATCGAAAAATGCCCTCAAGAAAGTTTAGTTTCTAAAATAATTCTTCAAATGCATGCATCAAAATTAAGGATAAAAATAATACACCCCCTCCCCCTAGTAACTGAACTACATCAGAAACAATCACCCTTCACAAAACACTGCACAGGCATGACAAAAGTAATTTTCCATCCCATCTTCCAGAGGTCTGAGGCTACCAGCTGATTTACTGCTTTGCTTGTTGACTAAGATGCACAATGCAGCCTTAGGAAGTGACGAATAATAGTATTTAAAATCCAAGATTATATATGTAATAGAAATAAAGTCACACTCCAATGGGTAACTGTCAGGTAATACCACACAAATCAATTTAGGTCAGTTTGGGAAACTACCTGAACCAGTCCCGGGAACCATTTTCATTAGAAATACTTCAAAGAAAAAAATCCAACTCTTTAACACCAAAGTATTTTTATTATGTTCCCGTTTGCTTCTGTTTCTTACACTTTCCCAGAAGTCAGTTTTATAAGAGATTAAATATTCATTCAGCATTTTGGTTTTCTTAGTTCTGCGTAATAATAAAAACCAAACCTTAAACACAGAAACTCCCTAAACCACTGCTTGCGCTCTCCCACAACCACAGAATTTCCCCAAAGCAAAGAAGCAAAAAGTCCAGAGAACCACGTATTGAATTACTGAAAAACTAATACCATTTTCTTAGAATAAAGGAGAAAAATTCCTGAGAGTAAGTGTGGCACTGGCATCGTTGTGAGTGCGTACCAAAGTACCCCACGAGAGGGAGCAAGGGATTTCCACATAGCTTCCGTTGTCAAAACCAACCAACACCAAAACCGAATAGTCTAATGGCCAATCTTCCTCTTACAGAACTCATTCAGTACCTGGATTTAAAATAGCTAATTTCAAAGAGAAAGCATAGGAATGTATGCTTCTATATAAGACATTTTCAAGTTCTCTCCAAAAATCAGTGACAATACTTTGAGTCTGAAAATTAATGTAATTTCAAAGCACAGAATACCTTATTTTCAGAAATAAGGATACTGAAAGTAGCATATTTAAGCCAAAGGAAAAATGGGTCACTTTTTCAAGATGAAAATTCCTGCAATATTCTGCAGAGCCCAATTTCAGTGCATTAGGAATAAACTATTTAAATGGTACTTAAATCCAATGTTTGCAAGCAAACTTTTTTTTTCCACAAAGGAACCCACTGAACAGTAATTCCCACTTCTTTCTAGAGATTCATAGTGTTGCAAGCATTTTTGACATTAAGTGTTGTACTTTTGATGCAGCTCTTGGGACTTACAACAGCCGCAACACAGAATTTTGCTTAAAGAGCTACCTACAGGATTCCTCCTCAGGCCTTTGCAATGTTTGTGGTGTGGGCAGAACTTGTGGTCTCTACAGGCAGAAGCTTGGACCTCCTTGCTCCTTGCCCCACGCAGCAGCCCAGCTCCAGAAGCAGAGCCCAGAAGAGCTGATGGGGCTCTGAACCCAAAGAAATGTCTGAAGAAGACAAGGCGCAGAGATAAGGCGCCAGCTGCTAAAAGGCCAATCTCTAAGTTGCAGAAGGTATCAGGGATTCACTCATGCTGGGAAGTGCAAGAAAGAGAGGCCAAGGCAGTGGAAGAACTGACTGGAGAGCTGTTGCCTACATATGATTCAAAATCTGTACTATTACTCCGTAACACTATCGAACAGTCACTTCAGATGGATAGAGAAAGAGCACAGAAAAGAGACAAAAGCTGGTAAAGAAATCACATAAATTTAGGATCTCAAAGCTTTTGGCTAAGTGTTGTGTTTCAATTAGGAAGGTGGACAGTATCCACCACTATTGCTCTGATGAAATAACTTCAGTGAGAATTTCAGCTCTACCACAGTAAAATGGGAGATGTAAAAAAAGGACACAATTTTACCAAAAGCAATTTTAGTACCCTTAAGATTTCCAAAAAAGGTAAACTTTACTTTTAGGATTTTCTAAATAATTGATGGAGAAATAAGTGCTCTGTAATGTATTTTTTTCTCTCAGGAGTTTCTATAATGTCTCAAAAATGCTTAAAAAAAACCCACAACTAGTTCCTAAAGAAAATGTGGATTCAGTGGCTAAACAATACTCTCAGAATTCAATGGAGCCACAGAGTACTACTTTATTTGCTTTTAAAATCCCTGATAATAACTAAAGTCAAGGCCACGTTTATGGCAAACTTTAAATAGAGTAACATTTCAGAGTTGCCTCTTCATGCTCAAAGGATTATTCTTAAAAAAACCATGATGTACCAAATAAAAATGCAACTCACTGTTTTGCCTTGGAGGCTCTGAGGAGTAACAGGCTGCAAACTGAGACCTGCTGGCATTGACCTTCTGTCCGGCACAAAGACATGCTGTACAAAAACAAAACAGCACATTATGATCCATTGATACCTGAAGACTCAAAACCTATTAAATGCTAAAAAAAGAAGTAAAGCCAACTTCAAGTTAAGCCATGACAAACTTCACAATCATGATAAATTTGCTATGATTTGTGCTAGTTTTAGCCAGTCATGTTGATCTACTATCTAGGACATATAAGTAGCTTGCCTCTAAATTTTAGAAATATTCCAGCTTTCATCACTCATTAAATTAACAATCCTCCTTCACAGTTGTTGCCCTACTGACAGCATGCATGAACAACAATTTTAGTTTTTCACCGACCACTAGAAGCTGTTGGAAAACCTAAGATCTCTCTATAGATGGGGATTAAACCTTAAATTCACCCCACTGATTTCAGTCAGCCTCTTTATTAACCGGCTCTTAAAAACAGGTCTGAGTTTTCAAGTTGATGCCAAAAGCTAGCTGCGTAACAAAAACAAATACAAACCAGATAGTGTGAGAAACCGAAGACAAACAATCGTGTATAAAAGTTAGTAAATATAAAATGAAATACTAGCATAAAGTGTTTCAACAAGGAAAAAAAAATATATCAGAAAGCAAAGCATGGCTGAAAGTATATGTATTGCAGCACTGACCCTAGTGATATTTCTCAGATGTGCGAGAATCTCTGATTACTAAATTTTTGAGACATAAAGGATGTCAAAACAAAATTACTCCTTTGTAGATAGGGACTTAAATACTTCCAAATCCAGACTCTGTAACCAACTGGAAGTTATTTGAACTGCTTTAAGAAATAGTTGAAGGATGGGTTTTTTCCCTGCATCAAGAAACAAAGACACCAGAGAGGAAGACTTTGGAAAAACATTTGGAAACTTTTTATACAGACACTAGTTTTACATCCAACTGAAAGAGTAATTTTATGGAATTATCTCCAATGTATGAGAAATCATGCATAACACAAGCGTGATGGATACAGCAGAGCCACATATGGCAGCCAGTTTTACAACTGGTTCATGTCTTCCTCTCACTGATGAAGACCAGCAAAGTCACACTAGTCAAGTGCTAACGTGTGCAAATAGACTCTGATCTTTAGTGCTCTCCCATATAACTCAAAGGCATCAAAAGAAATAGCTGCACTCAGTTTTCCACTGGCACCCAAGGCAGCCAAGCTTGTGGCTGAAGAACTGAAAACAGCACATGGAAAGAAATCTGGGATTTTCAGTCCTCTTGAAGTTCCAGCTGAAAAAAGCTAGAAAGGAGAAAGATTTATGTAAGTACAACAAACTATTCTGAGTAATTTGCCTCTGGACTCCCTTTCTTTCCTGTAGAGAGACATGGTATCATGGCCAGTAATATTAGGACAACTTTCACCTGATGTATTAGAAAAATGCCTCTTGAGTATCTTTAGATTTTTAAGCGCTTTTAAAAATGTACTACAGTACAAGATGAGGACTTCTACTAAAAATCCTTGTAAATAAGCTTTTTAATGATTAAAAAAGTATTTTTACCTTAGTATGATGTGTCCTGTGTCTGCGATCGATAGTTATATCTCCCCTTTGCACAGGTGAAGACACTTCTGATCTATAGGTTCGCTGTGGGGAATATCCTTGGAAACCAGCGATTGAACCATGAGAAGGCGAGGTGGGAATTGAATGCATCGTCTGATCAGAAATATTAATCATAGTTTTTGGGCTACTTAAAGTACTGTGTCTGGTGAGAGTTGTTTGCTTATTGTAAAACTGACGTTGCTGCCACTCATAGAGCTGCCACATTGTGTCATCACGCATCGACCTCCGTTTTTCTTCGGCTGTTACTGGTCCTATGGCTCTGTCGTAAGCCGATGGTGTTATGCTGCAGAGGCTCTCCGGCCGCGCTTTGCTGTTCCTTGGCAGTGTTCTGTAGCCCTCTGGGTACCGGGGTAAAGCTTGAGGTCGATGGCTTGGCATGTTTCTTGGTAATGTCTGATAAGAGATTATGCTGAAACACAAATTTTTATTTTATTAGTGGACAGCATTAATATTACGGCTATATAAAATTTTCCAATGCTGATTAAGTTTATCTAGCTAATTCTTACCTTTTAATATTACAAGCATAATTTTAAAGGCATGCAAGAAAGTTCAGACAGCAATTAATGAACCAACTGTACTGACTGAATGCACTGTAGCAGCCAAAACTGGATCT
This sequence comes from Forpus xanthops, assembly GCA_032466535.1. Classification (NCBI taxonomy): domain Eukaryota; kingdom Metazoa; phylum Chordata; class Aves; order Psittaciformes; family Psittacidae; genus Forpus; species Forpus xanthops. The sequence continues at coordinate 34,098 of JASSUY010020847.1, forward strand.
TCTCTCTGATTAGTGGCTTGACTGTATAATCCATATTACATCTCTTTACCAGCTAACAGCCTAGCAGTGCCAAGTTTAGACTTGATCTTGTCACTTGTCTATATGCTGGACAGGCCAAAGTTTTGAAAGCTTTGAAGTTCTATCCTGTTTCAGTATGAGCCCCTTTTAAATGTTCTCTTTTTGGAAAGTGAAAAAGGCCTCCTGTTGTTTCCCCTAAGAAAATCTTCAGCAATTACAATGGACATAAAAATTAATGATTTTTTAACAACAGACCAAGAAAAAAAAAGCAGTAACTGTCTAATGAAATTATATTCTGAAATTGTCAAGGACAAACCATTCCATATCAGCTATTCAAGCAAAACAAGTAGCAAAATCATAGTATCAAAAATGGTCTGGGTTGGAAAGGATCATCTAAGTCCCAACCTCACCATAGACCATGTTGCCCAAGACTGTCCAACCTGGCCTTGAACACTGACAGGGATGGAGCGTTTACCGCTTCCTTGTGCCACCCATTCTAGTGTATCAGCACCATCATAGTAAAAAACTTCTTCCTCATATCTAACCTGGACTTCCCCTGTTTAAGTTTGAACCCATCACCCCTTGTCGTATCATTACAATCCCTGACGTCCCTCTTCAACATCCTTGTAGGCCCTCTTAGGATACTGGAATGCTGCTTTGAGGTCTCCACGCAGCCTTCCCATCTCCAGGCTGAAATATTTTTTAGTTTGGTAACAATACTGTATTGGTTTTCAACTTGGATATGAATGCAAAGGCTTACTCTTTAGTTTGTTGCCACATTGAAATTCTGGAGTGTTGCAGCAACTCTCAGCATTAGTTAAAAAGCAAAATTTTCCATTCTGAGTTATCAGTGCATGACTAAGTATGACAAAGCATTTATTGTTTGTTTTGGTTTTTCTTCTCCAGAGAACAAAATCTAGGTCATAAACATTGATTCATTCAACCTTTACCTAAAATTCAGATGAGCACCTCTTAAAGCCTTTTGCTACTGATCATATACCTGATTGATACTTGCCCAGAGGTAAGTTTGATCTCAAATTGAACTTGATTCAGCCATCATAGGGCAGCAGCTTCTAGCTACACCCCAGACATTTAAACTAAAATCCCTGCCAGCAGCAGGCACCAGAATCTGAAGATGGTTTTGAATGACTTAGTGCCACAATTAAATAAATGGTGTAGGGCAAATGGTAAGGTAAACTAACATCATGCATGTGAGATCCTTATGGAATAATTATCAGGGAAACTGATGATGGTGAAACCTACTTTTCACTGAAAATAGTTAAGCTGAATATAACCACCTGTAACATTCTGCAAATGAAAGCTATTATAAAAAGCTTTGGATACAAAACCTGCTACAGTTTCTGACGCTTTCCAAGAATTAATGAAGTATTATCCCCATTTTGTAGATGGGACAGCTTTTCATGCTCCCAAAAAAAAAAAAATAGGAAATAGATTCTAAATCCTACTCATTTGTTGCAAAATCTTCTTAAATACCTCTAAATCTCTTCATGTAACATACCATTAATTATAAGCACTTTTCTCCATCTCCATATTTAAAAAACAACCAACCAAGATGCCTTTGGGTTCAATTTATAACTTCAGTGTATTATTTAGCTGTTCACAAATGGGTATGGCGAAGCCTGGTCTTTTCATGACGATATCCAGTAGCTAGATACACCTCACTCACTGAAGCTCCTCTCCCATTTCACTAAGTAAATGGGCAGACTAATCCTGTTGGCTCCTTTAAACAACCTAGACAAGTTGAAGAAAAACTATCTGAAGTTCTTGCCATGTAAAGATAGCAATTTAAAGTCTGCATGCAATTAAATTTTAGAACATTTAGGAAGATAACACATCCATCTTCTATTGGTAAACCACGAAAACTGTAAAAAGCCCAAAACTGCCTCAATATTAAGCGCTGTTTTACATCATTTGATAAATTCAAAACAGATTCACCAATGTCCTGACGATAGTCATTCTAGTCAAAACCAAAAAGCAACTCTAGACAGTACTGCAGCTTACAGCCGCCTTGCACACAAAGGAAAGACTGCTGCGGTCAGTCAAGCAGTCATGCACACAGTGAGGTTGCAAAATATTTCTGAACCTATCATAGCTTCCTAAAAATCTTCCCCATGAGTTTACAGACCCCTTCTAGACACCTTTAGAGGCTGTCTCTAGGATTACTGTTGGGTAGCAGTATCAGTTCTGGCTTCCAAGTTAGACTATTTGAGAAAGTGACTTTTCTGCTAAATATTTAGGGGCTCAGTTCTGCATATTGTAAGTGCCCTCAGACTGAAACCTCAGAGTTGCCCTCAATCTTAAGGAATGTAAGTACCAGGTGGCCAAGAATACCAAACTTCCACATGCAAATCAAGCAAAGGTTGGCAGGGTGAAGACAGAAAGCTGGTGTTGTGCAGCAAGCATTTATTATTTAGAATGAGGCTTATATGGGCATGGTGGGGAGACAAAGGCTCACATCCTGGGTTAGCAGCAACAAAAAGCTTCACTTAGTACCATGCAACCCTTCTGTAATTTACCACATTTGAGAAAGACCACTCAAGCGAGCCACTTCTGGTGAAAACATTTACTCGTAACTGACTTGTGCAAAATGGATTAAATAACATGACACTGAGGTGGAATGATTTAATTTTCATTTAAAAAAAAAATAACAATATTATTTTTGGCTTAAAAAAGGTTTTTCTTCCCCAAGGGATCAGTTATGTTCATTTGTTTGGCTCTTGCAAAACTAGATGTCTTGATCCATGGAAATGGCTGATAACAGCTTAAAGAATTAAGAACTACACTGCTGGTTTTAATTTCTCAGGCAATTAGACTACTAAGGGGTCAACCTGTTCCTCTAAAAAAATTAGTAGTTTTACAGTGAATCCTTTTCATTCCATACTGAGGACAGCAAACAGCTCCTATTTTATATATAGTTATTTAACTGAACCTGTTTCATAACTTTTCAGTATTCTTAAGAGCTCTTAAGTTTTTTTTTCAGTCTGACACTGGAGATACTCAGTTTTGTCTTCCATGGTTTCTCTAACACATCAGAAAGACAGATAAAGTGGAAAGCATCGTTGTTAAAAGCCAGCAACTCTTCCTTATTAAGTGAAGATTACTTTTCTCAGAAATTCAAGTTGAGTTGAACAGGTCTTACCACAAAAAAGCCTTATCAGCCTCTCACGCCAAACTTAAGCTTTAACAAAAACTGGAGCTTCTTTCTACTCTCATTCACCAACTTCAGTTTTACATAAATCTCTGTCTCCAGACAGAACTGGTAGTCTGAATAAAAGTAAGATTTTAAATTTAAACGAAACCACATTCTAAAGACATCACTGTACATTAGGAATTTGAAATCATTATTCAAGGCTGCTTCCTCAGAAAACAAGAGACAGCTCAAGGCCAATGCTTTTTCAGTTTGCTACCTTTATGTTGAACTGCATTTGGAAGCATACCCCTTGCACTATCAATGCCCCAATAATTAAACAGATATTGTTAATTAGTAGCATACTGTTAACAGCACTTCCCTTCATTTGATTCCCACAATGAAAGCAATTTCAGGCTTCTTATAATTGTTACTGACTAAAAAATGGCACAGCTATTCAACTTTCTACTGTTTGGTTGCAACTTTTACAGTCAAATTAAAAAAATCTAATTGCATCAAACAGCCTTCTCAGTTCTCATTACGCAAGTATGCATGATAAAATTAAAGTCAAGAGTCTGCAAGCCCCTGCCTGTACTGAAAGTTCAAACTTGATCAAACTACGTATGTTGAGTATTTCATGAAACAGCACGGTAATAATTCCTAATTACATTTCATTAAGGACTAAAAGCAATGAGGAAATGTTCAAACAATTTTGGCAAGTGTAAGTCAAACTGACGCAAAATTTTCAAGTTTTTGCAAACAATGAAAAGCCCTCAATCCCCATATTTTTAAATTTGGGGAAAACACTTTTTCTGAAAGTGTGTCTATCTTAATCTCTGTGTCCTGTTATCTATCTATATGCAAACTCCCTCATTTCAGCCCTTCAAAATATCTCCCGTGATATCATCTCCATACTTCCTATCTGAAGTAATATTAAGAATTTTCATATTTTACTCCTAGAATTGCTTTTATCTAAGCCAGCCTGAAAGCAACACACCTGCTACTCCTGTCAAACAAAGAAATTGCTATTTGGACAATATTCAGTATTGTCCATCATTCACACGTGACTTTAAAGCTTCAGGAATAAGCACTGGAAGTCAGTATTAGAACTGCGAGGTGTTTGATTTCATGAGGTGAGAAGCCCTGATCATCTAGTTAGTTAGATCTCTACGACCTACTCTTAGGTAAACCTTCACTCTCTTCAATTAAAGCTTGTTTAAAGTTTAAAAGCTCTGCGGAATATTTTTGAAGAATTTTAAACAAATATTATTACAAGAATTTGTGAACAAAAATGCAGAACACAGGACAATTTCAAGAACAGATTTTAAGAGGAAAAAGAATTGCTATGATTGATGACACTTCCTCTCTGCTAGGAAAGAGAAATCTGTAACACCAAAAAGGGTTTATGGCCATTATTAAGTTATTAATATGGGTAAATTTATTAATAATCACTCAAATGTTAACAGGAAAAGAAACTGTAATAAATCTGTTCCAAGCAGTCATCCAGGCACTTCTTACACAGAATAATGAATAATATTATTTATGTAATAGATAAGAAAACCTAAAGAATCTAACCAGGCTACAAGTTTCAGTCCTTTCTTGCTAGAAAGCCTAGAAGAAAACCCCCGAAGTATTCATTACATAGTACTTACCCTCTTGTTTCCTCCTCTTGTCCTTTCCCTCTTTGTATTTTAATCCACTGTTCCAACTGCAGCATTGAGTTAGTTCTCTGCATAACTCGTTCAGACTCCATATGTGATTGAACCACATTGTGGTGACCTCCGTCTCCAGCATCTGCCAGGACAATCCCAACAGCTTTATTCTCAGATCCATTCAAATGAACTGGTCTGAAGTGTCCAGCCTGAATTGTGCTTATGGGTAAAGTCCTGTATTCAGATGCCAGGGGATTTAGCTTTACACTATTAATTTTTGTTAATGGCTTATCTTGCCCAACTTTCTGGAACCCATATTTTTCAGCTTCCAAAGCTTTCTTCTCTTCATTTTTGTTCACTTCTTTATTTTTCTGGTTATTGTGTGCCTCTGGCTTAATTAGCACCCGATGGTTTGAAATATTATTTGCCTCTCGAGGTGATGTATTTTCAGTGGTTAACTTCTCTATTCTGGAAAGGAATATAGGACAAGTTATGATATCAAGAAAGCATTCATTGAAAAACAGGGATAAAAATTGAAAATGAATATATTGATGTTTTTCAGGATTATTTCAGTGAATCCCTGGTACAGATATTTTACACCAAATTCTCTCTTCAAGGGAAAAATCCAGGTTGCATTTTCACAATAATTGAGGACAGCTTGCAGGTTTTTTTGGTGGTTGCTGTTCTGTTTTTGGTTTGAGGTGGTGGGAGTTTTGGTTGGTTTGGCTTTTTTTTTTTTAATAGTTGGAGAGTGAGTATTTTTTCTTCCAAGCTTCTTAATTTCTTTGTTATTTTAAAATAATTTACAACATGGGTAAACTTTCTAAAGCTGGCTTCCAATTAAACCCTAGAAAAAATGTGCACAAGAGGAAATGAAGCCAGAGTCTGTAAAACTGGATGTTCAGTTCCTAGAGGGTGGGACATTCAAAGGGTAAAAATATGCATCGACACTCCAACAGCTACAGCTTCCAGATGTCAGCAGCCTGAATTCAGATGATTTTTAAGCCATCCTTAAAAATGGGAGCAGATCATGCTGCTGACCAGCCTGTGATTCACATTACTGCTGAATTTAACACATAATGAGCACTTTAAAGAAAGCAAACAACTTTCCGTGGTCACTGCCATCAATTAGGTTTCTCTGGTATGTTATCACTTTGGCTGGCATACATTTCGTGGAAAATAACTGTGGCTTCCTTAATTTTAAGGGGGGAAAAAATAGCTGCTGACTTAGGGAACCGTACCACAAAAATAATGGTATTTTTAGAACAGTTACTGCTTTACAGTACTTACACAAGTACTCAATGTACACAGTTCTTTTAGTTATCCTCTATAAAATTTCGGAGTATCAAGAACCTGTACCGTTTTTCGATACTGGGACATGAACTGAACACACAGATCAGACAGTGACTTTCCCCCTCATTTTTTACTAGGCAAAACCAAAACCAAAACCAAACAAAAACAACAACCACCATAAACCAAACCAAACCAAACCAAACCAACAAATAACCCTACAAAACCCACCAAAACACAAAATCCAAAACTGTTTCAAACAACATTTCCTGGTACAGGACAAAATTAAAGAAAGAGGTATAATTCTTTAAGATTATATCTCTGTATAAAACCAAACCAAGAACAAAACTTTCAGATGATTTCAGATTACCCTTTCTCATTGTTTTGTATCTGTTTTTGCAAATGCGTTATTCATCTTTAGAACTGTGTCCAGTTCAAGTTCCTAATCCCTGTGTAAAAAGGCTGTTATATATAGAAACATAGAATAGTTAGGGTTGAAAAAGACCTTAAGATCATCTAGTTCCAACCCCCCTGCTCTGGGCAGGGACACCTCCCACTAAACCATGTCACCCAAGGCTATGTCCAGCCTGGCCTTGAACACCGCCAGCGATGGAGCATTCACAACTTCCCCGGGCAACCCATTCCAGTGCCTCACCACCCTTACAGTAAAGGATTTCTTTCTCAGATATACAACTGCCCAGGAGCAGTATGATGGCTCCTCTGAAAAAGACTAACTCCAAGCAAACTAACTACATACAAACTGATAAGTATTTTTTCTTGCCCTGTCTTGAACAAGAGGCTTAAATGTTCCACATGTGTATGCTTCCTCAACAGCTTATTTCAGCCATAAATTCCAAACAGGCCAACAATTATCTGGGATACAACCCCAGCAAATTCATAAAGGACTGAAAACTGTAAGGTCCTTACAAAAGACTACCTACTGCTAGTAATATTGGGCGCTTAATTTTAAATGTACCTCCCATTAACACCCTATGCTTGCTATGAATCCTCCATGATGTGAAAAGAATCCAGAGACTCCTGCCTTGACAAGTATGCCTTTTTAAACCTATGAGTCAGAAACAGTAAGACATCAATGTCCTCTGCATTGTATGTATCAGTTAGAATGAAAGGCTCATGCACTTTGCATGCTAACAAGGAGTGTTATTTTTTTCTCCCCATGCCTCTTCCTGACATAGTTGCGATAATCCCAGCCTCTGCTTGATACTTAATAATGTTATAGAAATCCTCCAAACTTCGCTCTATTAATATAAGTAGCTCAAAACAGTCCTCCTCTTTCAGTGATCATTCCTTGGCTGCTGACATGAAAGTATGCATGTCACAAATATTGCAAATTAAAACATTACATCTATAAAATACACCAGTCAAGAGTGAGGTGTTCTCTGTTCCCAAGACCAAATATTTCTGCCTATGTTCCTTGCCCAGATTATGAAAAAAACACTTGTTTATCTCCTCCCTCCCACCTCGAAACTGTACTACCACAAACCAAAGGAATTCCCTTAACAGGAAAGTGAATGAAAAACTTCATTCCTCATAGTTATTAACTCAAAGGGTGTTGGTATTGATATTTCTGTTTTCAGTCAGTGCTCAAGAATTTACAAATAAATGTAAGGACTACCTTATAAATAATTCTAAATTTGGGCATTAATATATGCAACGTGCCTTAATAGTACCACCTACCCCTTATATAGCTCTTTATATCAATTTTTCTCAAGGCGCTTTACAGCAGAGAAGCAGTTGCCATTCTACACATGGAAAATCTCTGGTGCAGAGGGGAAGTGGCATCTCTAAGGACAGTCATCAGATATGTAGCAAAGTCAAGAGTTGGCACAGTTTTCAGTTTACACTATTATATTGCTTTCCACCATCTGTTCTAATTTAAAATCAAAATCACAGAACTGTTTTTCTGTGCTATCTCTGTGCTGTGTTACTTGTTACTATGGTTATACACAGCAGAGACAAGCATGTATATTTGAGCTTCTTTGTGATGGTGTAGAGGCTGAATGACTGACATCCAAATGGACTCCTGGGCTCTTCTTTAACTTTTTTTACCAAATCAGACAACTCCACGTGAGTAAGATCTCTTTCCACAGCAAAGGATCCAAATGGGAAAGAATTACTAGAAACTAATAGATAAACGTAAAAAACATAAATCCAGCTCTATATTTAGCTCCATATTTGTATCTAGCCCTCAAAGACTTATTCAACAAGACTTGAAGGGAATTTTGATGACATGAGAGGGAGAAGATGAAGACAATGAGCACTGATACTGATACACTGATCCAGCTTATACTGAATACAATTTATATATTTCTACAACCAAGCAGGATTAATATGTATGGAACAGTAATAGAGGAAAAGTACTATTTTTTTGCTGCTTTATATAAATAAATAATTTTAAAAGGGTCAGGTGGGGGCATGTAATTAAATATCATGTTTTAAGGATATGAGGACTGTGATTTAACAAAGCCTGGCAGAGGCACTTGAAAAAAACATCTTTTCCAAGCACCATGACGTCAGTAAACCCCTGCTGTGGATGTCGCTATGCTAACAAGTGCTTTTTTGGCAGCCTAGCTTATGCTGTTCAAGGAAAGTAACTACATTAGAAGGAGGGGAACAAAAATAGTCTTTTCTTAGTACATGCTGCATCACTCAGAAGAAAAAAAGGCCCTAGCAGACACAGCTGACAGTGAAAAGACAGAAAAATGATGCTCAAACATGGAAGAGTAGAGAAATCAGCATTCAGAGTAAAAATAATAAATCAGTATGTTGGCGGGTATTAGCGAGCAATCAATAATCAGATACAACTTAACTGTGGTCTGCAGTGATACATCATGGAATGAGCAAGATGTTTTGCTAATCCAGAGAGGTTGTTTGAGTTCGTATTTTGAGTCATAAGCTTAAATATTTCCTTACTAACGAAAGTACTTGTGTTCAATTATCATGATAGGCCTCTCAGTATATTATTAAAGTTGAATTTACTATCTAGGCAAAAGTAAAACAAAAATGTTCAGAAAGGTGTAATTACAGTTAAGTCAACAGGACCAAGTATTATCTGCCCTTCCCTGCAGTTATACATCAGATGTGAGTTTTTCTGCTGTTACTGCAGATCACTTCAAAAAGAAATGGCTACATTATTTTCTCACCTCAATATCTCATTTCTGTATTATGTGGCTTACCGTATGTGGAAAGCAAGAATAGTTTATGGAAAACCAGGAAAACAAGCCACAGCTTCACATTTTAAATATTTTTTTTTTTTCCATCCTCAGAAAAATAAAGATAGAGACTGTAGCTCTGGAATGATTTAATGCTGAAACATTCAATTTAACAGACTGCTGGATTTGGATTTCCAGAGTATCATAAGCAATGAAGCACCTTGACTACGAGATTTAAAGAACTATACTCTAAGACCATACTATACTATAACTTATCATCAGGCTATTTATATTAAGAAGCACTAAAGAGTGGCTCAACATCAGGTTGCATAATTATTTAAGGGAGTAATTTCTTAATAACTGTAGCTATTCCATTGTAAGTATCTAGTCTGCCAAAAAGCTGTATTTGGTATCATGTTAGTACCTCTAGAAAAAAATAGAATTGAAAAACAAAGGCATTGGCTGAATTTGACTGAAGGAAAATCATTTATGCTTAGAGCTGTGTGAATGCCAAACTTAAGGTTACTTAGAGATGAGGTACTACAATACTTAACAGATACTTCTTCTTTTACAGGGAAGAACTAGTATTTCTTCTGGATAAGATCACATCCTGCTACACTGTTCATTTTAAGAACTGGTTTAATAGCCAAAAGATGGATTCTTTAGAAAACAGATGTCTAAAGGATTTTCTACCTTATTGCTAACAGACATGAAAGCTTTGAGACTACACTGGTCTTGAAATGTATTTTCTCTCAAGTAATTATTTCAAGATTACTGACAAACTTTTCAAAGAGTTCACATTTACTTCTGGTTTATTCTAAGGTTTCTTGCCTGAATTAAACCAACAAGATGGTGTTACTTAAGTCACTTTTTGTTGCTTTTCTGATGTTGCTTTGGCTTTTGGCAATCCTGTTCTGCCTGTGATATCCAGGCAGAGAACTACCGATTTTGCTGCTGAGGATGCTGCTACTTCTTTAATGTGCTACACCCATTCACCAAGGAGTAAGACTGGCACCTGAAGCAATGCGAAGGCAGACTGCAGGTGCATGTACAGTTGGATGAAACATGTTAGGTAAGCTCAGGTGCATTAGGAATTCCTGCCATTTGTCTATATACTGTTGAATACTTGAAAGGCAGACATCAGTGCTGGAAGAGGCACTACAGCTCAAAGAGTGGGGTACGAATGTATGACCAAGCATTTTGGGAGGCTGGAACATCCTTCACAGCAGTAGACTACATTGACTGTCTTGTTAGAATAGCCATGGCACTGCAACCTAGAAGGATGACTAGCCTGCAAAGCTGCACTGGGTACCTGTGTGAGCTCACTATGTCTCTTCACAGGCTCTGAGGCAGTAAACATGACTGTACAGTTGTATTCATGAACTGCACAAAACAGTGGTTATTTACAATAACATTTTAAATTGCTTCCTCTGTTAAAAGAAATGTCACAATAATGTAACATCTGTCTATATAATTTACTAAGTATCATAGGGCATTGACTCTTCCGGGAAGCACTATGAAGACAGGGCCTAGAGCACAAGTCTTACGAGGAACAGCTGAGGGAGCCAGGGCTGTTCAGCCTTGAGAAGAGAAGGCTCAGGGGGAACCTTATTTCTCTCTACTACCTGAAAAGAGGATGGAGGGAGAGGAGGTGCTGGTCTATTCTCCCAGGTAACAAGCAATAGGATAGGAGATCTAATGGCCTCAAGTTGAGCCAAGCAAGGTTTAGACTGGTTATTGGGAAAAATTTCTTCACAGAGAGGGTGATACAGCATGGGAACAGGCTGCCTATGGTAGTAATGGTCTCTGTCCCTGTTCACTCCGTAGGTGTTCAAAAAAACTGCATAGACGAGGCCTTTTGTGACATGGTTTAGGAGTGGCCTTGGCAGTCCTAGGGTAATGGTTGATGATCTTAAAGGTCTTTTCCAACCCAATTGATTCTATGAAGATGACACTTAAGGACACTGTCAGACTGAGATACACTTTTTTTCCACATTGTTTTCTACTACGAAGATGACCTCTCATCAAAGTTTCTCAGCATTGCTGTCATTCATTTAGCTCCAGTACAGCAGGAGCTAACAATGCAGAATAGATCAACTGACTGCAGCCCTCAGCAATAACTTCTGTGCTGTCAATAACAAGGAGCTTTTAAATTATTGATTGATGAGCTTTCCACTATAGATGCCACGGAGCTGACTCAAGGGACCACATTCAGAGAGAAAACAGTTCTTACTGGACAGACAGCAGCAGACAATATTCAGTTTCTGAGAACACAAGACTTCCAGTGATAACTTGCTTTTCATTGACAATACATGAATACATACAGGATAAGGCTCCAGATCAGGTAGGTATAAATTCGACAACACTTTAAGGATGATGAAGAATGACTCCTCACAGGTTGCCCATAGGTACAACTGTTTAATTTAGCCAGAAACTACAGTTGTGAATTTGAGACTTAAGCGTAAGTTTAGTCGCAAGACCACCAGTTGAGCTGTTATTTCTATTCATTCCGGAGTGCAGGGGAAGTCAAACATGTCTGCACATAGTATTTGTCATTGCATTTCTTTTGATGCCACTGGCTAAAGCAGTCTTTTTTCTTCTTCAAGTCCCTTACACTCAAGGCGTCCATACTCAGAACAGAACCCACATTACTTTTGCTACTTCAAAATTTCATCCAATATTGTTATGTTAGTAAGGGGTCGCCAATATAAGGAGAAATTACTTCAGCCAATTTACACTCTATTTTTAAAGGTACACCCTTTCATTAAATAAAGCAAACTAATTATGAGAAAGAAATTCATTATGCCACTGTTTTGTCAACCCACACTACCTTTTCACAGGCTCTGTCTGCACAAGTGCAGCATCTGTCATGGCTTTCATCCACAACTCCATTTCCTTCCCTGTATCTGTGCAGAAATAATAGGTCCTCATGTTTGGATGAGCTGCCTGATTGGAAATGACATGGTCATTGCAATAAAAATGTAAGATTCTGTAAAACAAAAGAAGCAAATAATGTTACTGTATAATCACTCTAATATTTTCTAGAGCAAAAATTCTTCAAATCATATTACCAGAAAAAATACTTGAAGGAATACTTCAATGTTTCTATGTCACTGCATTCATATTTTTAAAATAATTGCCTATAATTTTTAATCATATAAAAGCTGCTTCTTCATTAATACACTGAATAAAAAGCCCTTAAATTTCTTCAATCTATTAAAAACTACCTTGACTATCCATTAATGCAAATTAGTATGATTATTGTAAGTAAGATCTTGGTATAGCTTTTTTGATTTTTTTATCATTTGAATGATACAGTAAGTTTTAATTTGTACTTACCATAGTAAATAAATGATGCATCGCTTAGGAGGCTAAAAGAAGAGCCAAAAGGTGCTCATAAAACAACAAAAACAGGAAAAAAAGTAACAAGAAAATATTTAGTAGAGTGATTTATAGAATGATTAAAAAAGATTAGCTGTGAAACACTCCTAAATAATTAATGAAATATTATGATTTAAGAGATAATAAAACTTTGTTATTTATACGTAAAGATACTTTGTATCTGAGTAATTAAAGAACTTTCATTAGTGGAATAAGTCCAGCTGCAAATGCAGTCTAATATTCTAAAACACCACACAGTATTTATGACCCATGAGCTAAAAATAAAAGACTACTAAGTGACATTCACTCATTTTCTTATACTAGCAATTACATCTATATTTGCATCAGGCTAAATACTTGAATCCTCTGCTAGCCTATTATGCAAAAACAATATTCAGAGGCTGCTTGTCAATCCTATATTATTTAATTTTAAATATTATGCAAAATAAAAATAGTATTTTGCATCACAACTCAGTAAAATGAGTTCTGACATAAAATTAAACTGAAAAAATTATTCCCTTACCTTAAAGGCATATTTGCGGTTAATATGGTCCTCAGCAGAAAGCACAGATATCTGAAAACTAGGTAGAAGTATGCTACCTAGGATTCCCTCTTCTTTCTCATCTGTGAATGCATAGTCCTTGATTAGAGAAACAATGTGTTTTGACACATAATACCTGTACTTAGACACTTCAGCGAAACTGTGCTTAACACCATAGGGCCAGTAACAAGAAGATGAACTCAGTAAAAAATGCATGAAAGAACCAGGAAGCCAGACCATTTTGTTTCATAGGTTTTTGTACTCAGTCTCAAGAAGTGGGCAGACCACAAGAGCAATAAATTGTGCAGCCCCTCTTTGCCAACACATGCCACAGAATGTGTATGATGTAAAGTGTGTGCCCTCAAAAACCTGCTCAACTCCGTGAAATCTGGGCCATCAGAATACGGCTACTTTCAACTTTTCCCAAGATGGACATACATAAAAACACCTCCTGATCATGTGAGCTACCTTATGGAATTTGCCTTATGGAAACCACTATGCAAACGTTATGCCTAAGGTTTTTCTGGGGATCAGTACTTACCTGCATACGACTTCAAACCTGAAAAGCAGATGGAAGTCAGGTATCTAATTCTGCGATAAAAGCAATACCCACTATCTATTGCATGCTCAGTAAAAAATGCAGAAGTACTTTAAAACACTGTTTATGATTTTTTGGCCTTTTGGAAAAATTTGCACATTCTTCTTCTGATAAGGGGCATATTAAGGCACATGTTTTTGTAATTCCAATGAAGATTTTAGACTCTATTACATTCTATTTGTAAGAATGCTTATGTTTAATTTCTAAGAAAACAAACTCTCCCCCAAAACAAACAGCCTTTTCCAGAACCTTATTTTACGTAACATTTTAAAACAATAGATTATAATAATAAATTGACTTTTTAATTGGAAGCCACAACCACCTCTGAAATCCAATCATACTTTAATAAAGAAATAATTTGATGCAATTCACCAAGTCAATCTAAATTGTACTTCAGATACAGAACTTATTACAACCAGTATCTTAGGAGATTGCCCCCCTTAATACTTCTCTTATTTGAAGACACTGCCCACAACAAACTAAACATCTATGAAATTAAAATGAAATATAGATATTCCAAATTTTGAAGCATGAAAAATTAACACTGTCACAACTAAAATACATGTTAACAGTATAACAGAACTACCTCGTATATATGAAGATTTAAAAATCTTTTCTCATTTACTCAGTAAATTCTGAAAAGAACCAACTTTAAGTCATAAATATGGGGAAAGCTCTACCCAGCCGCTTTAGCATTATAGGACATGTTAGATGTAAAAAATATGCTTTCTGGAATAGCTATTTATGTGGAGAACTGAGCACAAAATTATCCCGATTACAAGGTAGAAAAAGTAGTGGATTTTCTTTCAGGTACTCAACTGTACTCACTTTTGTCTGAAACCATCCCATCTCCCCTCTCAAATATTTACTCCTTGCTAGCCACACACCAGAAAATCTGCCCCTCTTCACCTGCCCAAGAACACATGGCAAATGTTGGGGTTTGCTTTACTTGTATTGCTGGTTTGGGGAAAATTTCCCTTCTGCTAGATTATACTTTGACTTACTACTAAGTCACACCCACTAGGGTCATATAAAAGCATTAAGCATTTTTGTTGGACTGAAAAGCCGCATGTCTGGAGGTCTTTGGTATTTGTTAGAGACATACTGATACATTCCATTTCCAGATTGTAAAAATCTGTTCCCAATCGGACTAGCTTTTATTTACACATTATACTGCCCCATACCCATCTTTACTTGTATGCTGTGTATGAATAATACAACTGGAAAATAGCAGATCTTCTATCCAGCCCTAAGATCTTTTAATTGTTGCAACAGTAACTTCCAGTATGAAAGTGGGCAGTCCTTTATCCCTCCATGAAACAGAAAAAGAATATTCTCTAACCTCTGAAAAAATACAATGAACTAATTTTAATTTCATCCATTAATTAGATTTAAGCTGCTAATGCTGTAACACAACTGTAAATGCTCATTAAGATTTACTAACAAACCAAAACCAAATAAACACCAATATAAACCAATAAAATCAAACCCCAAAACTCCCAACAAGAATACTTATTCAACTAGAAACACTGTTTGGGACCTGGGAGTAACTTCCCAGTTTTTCAACATCTGGGACAGAATCAATAAAAATATAAACCACAGGATTTAGAACGCAATGGTGAGTTTTTATATTTTACTAGCCATTTCTAATACTTTCAAGACTATCACTATCACGTTTAATTACAGTTTATCAGCTTTAACTGGTTCCAAGTGAGTGATAGCTCAAAGCTAAGTTTATCATGTAAACAATTTAGACTATTCAGCTTGTATTTCAGCTTATTTGTCACACTAACATGTAGAAATTAAAAAGTAAGATTAAGGAGCTGTTTAGACTTATTCCATTTGTTAGTGCTTTTGTTTATTGCTTTTTTGTTTTGAGATCTTCATGCCAGTGCTTTAAGTCCACTTAATGTGCCCTTAAGGCAGCTACAAAGCAGCACTTTCTTTAGAATCTTTGGGAGAAAGAGCCTTAAAGACTTGTTTCATGTAAGAAAACCCTGCAAAAAAGGACAAAGTACTAATGACCACTTAACTAAACACATCGTAACTATCACAATCAATGCCTCTGTGACTGAAATTACTGCCTAATTTTGACTCAGCAGTGGTTTATCCAACTACATATACTTCTACAAAGTCTAATGATTACATTTCAATAATTCAGAATTTGTTAACTGAAACATGGTTTGTGACCTGATTTGCCTTGATTTGAATCATGCTGAACTTTAATAGAATAGCATTTTAAATTCATCAGTCACTGCTTTCAGCATCACCAGCATCAACACCATTTCTGCCAATTCTAAAGTCTCATTTAAATTTAAACCTTTTCTTACCCTTACTCTCTAAACCTGCAGCTATGGCTGCAGATGGCCATAACTGTTTATTTTCCTCTATTTTGCCATGCTTATCATCTTCTTCACTCTTAGCCTCCTTTAAACTGTTAAGGTTGTACACCTTGTTTTAGGATTGGATATGTTTCCAGATGCACAAATCACATTTGTTTATTCCCTTCAGAAGCACTGCAGTTTTCTAACATACAAATCTCCAGACTAGACTTACAAGCAGCTAATTTTTCCCTTGTAAAATAAGTCTGATGTAGCTAGAAAAGGGTACTAACAGATTCCTTTGTTCCAAGTGCAGGAGAATGATACACTTATGGAATTTCAAAACATTTCACTTTCTAAGCATTCATGAACACTGATTAGATTCTCAACAGGCATATCCACTCTCTTTATCATTCCAAAGGCAGAGTTTCAGCTCCTCTGCACTATCCCTTTCCTATCTCCATTTCAGTTACTTAATTTGTATGAAAAATCAGATTTAACCCAGCATATCTAGTTCCTAGCAACAGAACCAGCACAAAAACTACAATCCAGAATGTAATAAGAGGTGGCTGTGAATGTGTTTGCTCTTTGAGCATACCTGACAGGCAGGAAGCAATTATGTGAAGCTGGCAATTAAGAAAAGAGGAAGGGAAAAGAAAAAAAGTAAAGTAGCAGGCCTGGCTATTGACAGCTATAAAATTACTTTAATCCATTAAGTTAAGTAGCAGCTTCTTATTTCTTACATTTGAGTGGAATCTTCTTCCAGTAAAATTAGCAAAGCTCTCCTAAGAAGAACTTACCTCTGTAATAGAAGAGACACAAATCTGAGAGCACAAACCACCGTTTCTTCCACAACTTCATTCCAGTACTATCCTGTATTAAAGTGATCATGTAAGAACTTTCAGAATGTTAAGAGTAATAGTTCACAAAGTAAAAAAGTACTGCATAGTTACGGTGGTGTGCTACTAGTTACTTTTCCTGGCTAGGATATTTAAAATATACTTGACTTCTCATCACAGACAGACTTGACACTGCCAGAAAAAATCATAACCCAGGAAGCCTGAAGTTAACATGATTCAAGAATAAATAAGAGACCATTATTTACACAAGTGTATTTTTCTTTTAAAAAGTAAAAAAAAGCAAGGTAATACTAGGGGTACCTCATCCTTTGTTTAATGAAGAAACTCTCCGAACTTCATCTTCTACTACCACTCACATATCTACAGCAAATTTCTTTCCCAAAGAAAGTTTATTCCTAAAGCAATTTCATTTTCTTTTATGCTTATAACCAATTTACACAGTACACCCCAGAATGAAAGACTGCCACCACTACTGCAGTGTAAATAAGCCAGAGCATTGCAGCTTGCACATACTGGTAAAATCAGCTTTAATAAATATGTTAATCTGTTCCAAGAAAAAAGTATATGTGAATTATCAATACTCTTGTAGTAAACAGGTTTTGAGATAACCAAGAAAAGGGATTCTATAATGAAAAACTGTGGGGTGGGTTTGGGAGCTGTTTCGCTTGTTTTTTTTTTTTCCTGTTTTTTTTTTTTTTTGTTTGAGAAAAGTCAGTGTAATTTTTAGCTTCACATTTCTGCGCTTTCTGGGGTGGGGGGAATGAGCTGAAGGTGAAAGAAAGGGTAAAGTAAGCATTTGCTAAGAAATATTGTGCAGAAAAAGTTCAAAACACTTTACAAACCCTTTCATAAACAGAATTAAGTGAACACTTTATAGTACCTTCCGAGGACCTCAAAGTGGTTTAACAAACACTAATGAAGTCAGGAAGTGCTGCCCATAGCAGTCAGCTCTTATTTCACAGATGGAAAGGTAGACAGAAGGAGGGGAGACTGCCCTCCTCACATCACCGTCAAGGTCACTGACTCAGCAGCAGATTAGGATGCAGAACTCCTGGCCCGAAGGAAAACTGTGAGGTGTGAAAACACTCAAACTTGCTCAGTATAAAGGGCTATCACAAACCCTTAGACAAACTTTCTGAAGAGGCTGTTATTCAACGTCACATTTATCCCATCACTCAGAAACACTGGGTTTCTACATGTCCACGTAAAGTTCTGCCAGCAGTGAGACATGCTAGGAATGATCTTTCAGACTTTTTCAGACATAGGAGATGCACACACGAACCAATTGTGCAGTTCTTATATTTTAAATTCTTTCCAACATTAAAGTACATACTTTCTGTGTCAGTGGATTTACTATTCATTGTCTCCACTTGATTGTGTTTATGTCATAATATGGTAACAGTATGTTCAGAGTAAATACCTTTCAAACAAAAAGAAGAGTTGACTCTGGACTTGAAAGTTAGCAGAAAAATGACAGAAGAATAGTGTTACATGCAATGAACCAGCACACCCTGAGTCAAACAAAACTTGCTGTTCTCTGTGATTACATAAACATGCTAAGAAAATTACTAATGAATAGAAACCGGCACAAGTTTTCACTCTAAATTTGTGAACAAAATTATCTATTGGGACAACTCTTGACTAAATTGCCTTTCAATTACTACTACAACATGGAAACATGTAACACCTTTCCTTACAAAAAACAATCCAATACCACAGTATTTAAATCATTTCACAGATTAATCCGGTCCAATCGTATGCATTTGGACAATGAGGTGGACTGAAAACTGGTTGAGCTACCAGGCCGAGAGCGTGGTGATCAGTGGCAGTCAGTTGCTAGTGGCTTATGCCAGGGGTTGATACTGTAGCCGATATTATTTAGTATTTTCATTAATGAGTGGTGCACTGGGACAGAGTGCACTCTGAGCAAGTTTGCAGATAATATCAACAATGAGGAGCGGCTGATACACCAAATGGTTGTGCTGTGATTCTGAGCAACCTTGACAGGCTGGGAAACTCGTCAGTGAAGGACCCCTGCTTTAACAGTTTTGCCAACAGATGAAGAGAGGACATCATTCCTCTCTACTCAGCACTACTTAGGTCTAGCTGGAGTGCCAGGTTCAATGCTGGGCTCACTGGCACAAGATGTGAATACACTGAAGTGAATCCAGCAAAGGGCCACAAAGATGATTAAGGGATTGGAGCATGTTTCATATGAAGAGAGGCTGAGAGAGGTGGGAATACTAAGGCTGGACAAAAGGCAGCTCAGGAGGCATCTTATCAACGTGTATAAACACCTGATGGAAGAGTGTAAATAAGATGGAGTCAAACTCTTCCCAGCGGCGTACAGTGATGAGACAAGGATCATCTGCTACAAGCTCAGGAGTGATACATCCCTACTAGAAGGAAGTGCAGCAGGAGGGTCAGGAGACCTCCTTGGATGAATAAGGAGCTGCTGGGGAAACTTCAAAGGAAAAAAGAGGCTTATAAAAGGTGGAAGCAAGGACAGGCAGCCTGGGAGGAATATAGTGGTGCTGTACAGGAAGCTAGGGACCGGGTTAGGAAAGCTAAGGCCCACTTAGAATTAAACTTGGCTAGGGATGTTAAGGATAAGAGGAAGGGATTCTATAGGGACACTGAATAAAAGACAGACCAGGGACAACGTGGGCCCTCTTCAGAAGCCATCAGGAGAACTGGCTACACTGGGTTTGGAGAAGGCTGAGGTTCTTAATGACTTCTTTCCCTTAGTCTTCACCAGAAAATGTTCTGACAACACCACCCAAGTCTTGGAAGGCAGATGCAGGGACTGTGAGAATGAAGACCCTAGGGTAACTGTAGGAGAGGATCTGGTTCGAGACCATCTTAGGAACCTGAATGTATACAAGTCCATAGGATCTGAGGAAATCCATCTGTGGGTCCTGAAGGAGCTGGCAAATGAAGCTGCTACGCCACTATCCATCATATTTGAAAAATCATGGCATTCAGGAGAAGTTCCTGATGAATGGAAAAAGGGAAATATAACCCACATTTTTAAGAAGGGGAAAATGGATGACCCAGGGAACTACAGACCAGTCAGCCTCACCTCTGTGCCTGGCAAAATCTTGGAGCGGATTGTCCTGGAAGGCATGCTGAGGCACATGAAAAACAACAAGGTGCTTGGTGACAGCCAGCAGGCCTTCACTAGGGGGAAATCCTGCCTGACCACTCTGGTGGCCTTCTATGATGGGGCTATGGAAGTGATGGACAGGGGTAGAGCCGTTAATGTCATCCACCTGGACTTGTGCAAAGTGTTTGACACTGTCTCACATGACATCTTTGTCTCTAAGTTGGAGAGTCATCGATAGGTGGACCACTCAGTGGATAAAGAACTGGCTGGATGCTGCACGCAAAGAGTTGTGCTCAATGCAGTGTCCAGCCGGAAACCAGTAACGAGGGATCACTATTGGGACCAGTGCTGTTCAACAACTTTGTAGGTGACATGGACAGGGGGTCTGAGTGCACCCTCAGCAAGTTTGCTGATGATACCAAGCTGTGTGGTTCAGTTGATACACTGGAGGGAAGAAATGCCATCCAGAGGGAGCTTGACACGCTTGTGAGGTGGGCTGATGCCATCCTGATGAAGTTTAACCATGCCAAGTGCAAGGTCCTACACCTCGGTCGGAGCAATCTCAGGCACAGCTACAGGTTGGGCAGAGATGAGATTCAGAGCAGTCCTACGGAGAAGGACTTGGGGGTATTGTTTGATGAGAGAATGAACATGAGCCGGCAGTGTGCTCTTGCAGACCAGAAAGCCAACTGTATCCTGGGCTGCATCAAAACGAGTCTGACCAACAGATCGAGGGAGGTGATCCTGCCCCTCTACTCTGCTCTCGTGAGACCTCACTTGGAGTATTGCGTGCAGTTCTGGTGTCCTCAACATAAAAAGGACATGGAACTGTTGGATCAAGTCCAGAGGAGGGCCACGAGGATGATCAGGGGACTGGAGCACCTCCTGTATGAACATAGGATGAGAGAGTTAGATCTGTTCAGCCTGGAGAAGAGAAGGCTGCGTGGAGACCTTGTAGGAGCCTTCCAGTATCTGAAGAGGGCCTATAGGGATGCTGGGGAGGGACTCTTCATGAGTGACTGTAGAGAGAGGACAAGAGGAAATAGGTTAAAACTTAAACAGGGGAGGTTTAGATTGGATTTGAGGAAGAAATTCTTTATTGTAAGGGTGGTAAGGCATTGGAAGGGGTTGCCCAGGGAAGTTGTGAATGCTCCACCGCTGGCGGTATTCAAGGATGGGTTGGACATAGCCTTGGGTGGCATGGTTTAGTGGGAGGTGTCCCTGCCTATGGCGGGGGGCTTGGAACTAAATGATCTTAAGGTCCTTTCCAACCCTAACTATTCTATGATTCTACTACTCTATGACAAGAGGCAATGGGAAAAAAGTAAGAAAAGTGAAATTCCACCTGAGCAAAGGTAAAGATTTTATTTTGAGAGTGATCAAACACTGGCACAGGTTGTCCAAAGAGGTTGTGGTGCAGGTTCCATACATATTCAAAACCTGGGAAGCAGCTGTGGACAATCTGCTCTAGCTGAGCCTGCTTGAGAGCAGAGAAGGTTGGGCCAGATGATCATAAATCTGTGCTTCTAAGATCTTAAAATATAGCTACTCTTTCTTCATTAGTAAAATAATATAAATGTATGAATGGTAATATCAACATAATTTGTACTACTTTGTATGCTGAATAACTGTGTTTTGACATGAAACAAAAGACACAAACCAGACAGTCTTTAGAGGATGACAAGTCAGTTCAGGTATAAACCATATCTCTTCAGAGACACAGAACTCACTTTAAAGGACCTCAGAATGAAAAGCCAGAATATAATGAATCCAACTTATTGAGAATTGGGAAGCAAAAATACCGTAACACAGATATTCATCTGCGTAACCATTTCTGCTGTAATTCAGACTTCATATTTCAATCAAGTTGTTTCATTTAATTAATTTCATTTAACTAAAACATCCATAAAACATCACTTAAGGAAGAAGTTCTTTATTGCGAGAGTGATGAGGCACTGGAACAGGTTGCCCAAAGAAGTGGCAAATGCTCCATCCCTGGCAGTGTTCAAGGCCAGGTTGGACAGAGCCTTGGATGACACGGTCTAGTGAGAGGCGTCCCATGGCAGAGGGCTGGAATACAGTGATCTTAAGATTCTTTCCAACACTAACTATTGAGTATCTAAATACAAAATTACACATACATATTTGCCTCAGCTGAGTTTAAATGACAAGTTCTTACAGGGTTCTTGCTGGATTTATAAAACACATATCTGATACGGCCTAATCAGTTTTGTTGTTCAATTTTCTGATCAAACTATCCTATTCTGGTCTCCTACAGAGCAAGAAAGGGCAAATGGTTTAGTATTGCAGAATAGCAAAATCTACAGCAGACTAGGTACACTGTCACTAAATGCTAAAAAGCACATAAAAAGCACATACTTCAGGTGAGTTTACATGCAATAGGAAAACCTAAAGTAATATCTGGTTTTGAGTTTATCTTTGATTCAACAAAACAGCCATTCCTCTCTCTTTTCATACGTAAAAAAAAAAAAAACAAATTTCCCATTTGTTACTAAAAACTTTTACTTTAAAATAAAATTAACAGATACAGCCTGGACCATACATCCTTGTCCCATCATCTCAGCATGTCTGAAATTAATTTAACTACTTATGACCAATGACTACATGGATTCTTCAAGCCCTTTCTGTATTTTAGAGAGAAATATGTATATATAATATATTTATGTTCTGTACTTGTCTGATGCCCTTACTGATTTGTATAAGAATGTTATCCAGGAAGCAGCTATTTAAAATACCACGTATCAGATTCTCACAATTTGGAGGTTCACTCTGGTATTGCTGTCATTGCATTTTATGCAAATGATTGTCTTTTGTACAGTATACACCTTGCCAGAAAAGATAAAGGGGGGATTGGGGAGAGGGAGATGAAGAAAGGAAGAATACCTGTTTGTAGAGCCAGCCACGTCTGACAACTGGTGCGTTAGGATTTCTCTTTATTGAGTTTGATCGCTTTCCAAAATTATGAACCTTCTTTGAAGATCGTGATGTCTAAATTGAATCGAACAGGTTAAAGAAAACATTACATCAGTATCTGTTGAAAAATCACAGGACATTTTCTTTTAAGTTCTTTTTCTTATATATGCTCCTCTGGGGGACTGCAGAATACAAACTGTATTCCATTTTTGGATAAATAATTGTTATGATGGTTTTGCTGAATTCAGCATTTCTTTCTTTTTCCTATGCAGAAAAGTTAAAGACAAATCCCAAGACAAGTACTTAAAGATTTTCTTAACAAGAAAAATGATCCAAATAGATAACTGACCTTCTTATAAGGTAGGAAGAAATCCTACAAAGCTGTAGAAAGAGAACTAAAACTAACAGAACTATTATTAATTATGAATACTGTATCACTTGGGCAAGAAAATTTTACTCTTTGCTGCTTCCAGCACCAGCCTCATATATGAAAACTCACTCAGATTTCAACAAGATACAACTATGTCTTTCCTAACAAATACTGTATTTTTTCTAATTATTTCTTCCCTCTCAAAAGCCCTTCATTCTGCAATCTCTTGGCTGGTTTGTATATTATTTTACCTGCTTGCACTAAAGCCTGCTTTGAAACTTTTGCCCTGAAACTCATATTTGCTGTTGCTTATACCTTTAACAACCTTACAGCCATGCAATGAACACAGGTAATTCTGAGAAATATGATAAATAACCCATTTTAGACTTTATCATCCTTCCACTTGAGTAACCAGAAGAAACAAAAAAAGGCATAAAGAATCATGCAGCACTTTGTCAATTCACACTTTGTTCTTTTCAGCCTACATTTATGAAATTTGTTCTGCAATGAACTGAGCTCAACTTGTGTTTACTTGTGTTTTAAATCCTTTAAGAATTGGTGCCTCAGAGACCATGCAATGTGATACAGCAAAGTATCCCACTCTGCAAAAGTAAAGTTAAAATACATTTTTTTAAGCAGTGTTCATGGCTATGTTCCAGATTCACCATTTGATTTGGAGCAACATAATCCTGTGCTTCAGCTTCATAATCTCTACTGCTGAGAGTAATCATAAGGTTATGCAAAGTTCCTAAAGGAGGAAGCCTAAACAAGCACTCATTTTTTGTTGCAAATTAGGGTATGGCTTTCTGGATAGGAATTCTCTCAACACATCACAGAACTGAGTTGGGTTTTATACATGCTTCAGAGACAATTCCACAGCAAGTTAAAAATCATAAACTGAAAGCTGTAATTTAAAATGATGTGCAGCTTTTGTCAACAATGCCATTAACTGAAGAATACAACACAGCTTAGCCAAAATAAAGTAACTTTACAAGAGCTATGTGCATTTGCCGTAAGTCTAAACCATAATGAAACAAGGTTGTTTCATATTTCTTTGTTGAAAAATATTGTGAGGGAATATAAAAAATACAGTTCTTTTAATTTCCCTTGAGAGATACAGAAATTTGACTCGGCTCTGTTTGGAAAGCGAGACAGAGCACACAATTGAAACCTAATTAAAAATAAAAGTAAAAATCTTCCACATTCCATCTGAAAAAATCTATCAGTACAAAATGGAAAAAGGTTCATAAGAAGCCAGAAGAATTATGTCATCCAGCTGTAAGAAATAACTATAC
This sequence comes from Forpus xanthops, assembly GCA_032466535.1. NCBI lineage: Eukaryota > Metazoa > Chordata > Aves > Psittaciformes > Psittacidae > Forpus > Forpus xanthops. The sequence goes on from JASSUY010020847.1 coordinate 58,785, forward strand.
AGAGAACCTTTAACAATCCACAGCACATTATAATGTCAACTACATCTATCTCAGTTACCCTGTACAGCTACTATATTGGCGTATCACACAAAAGCTGTGCCAAGATTTTGATCAGAAATAATTCATAACATTCAAACCCATTCTAATATTAGGAATTAAAAGCTCAAAACCGCTCAAGGATGTTCCAGACATTCTATACTTGTAAAATGGCTAATGCATTAAGGATGCTCCTGAAACCAAAACCACCCATAAGTACTACTACTGTCAAATTCAGGTAATTTAGATAGTTATCTCTTAAGTAGGTCTGATAACAAACCATATTGAATTAAATTTCACTGAGGGCACAGCAAAGTTTTAATGGATTACATCTTACCAACTGTGGATACAAACTTCCTTTAATTAAACACAGCATCACAAGTACTTTCTAATTTTGCTTAATATAAAAAAACACTTTAGATGACTCATGATTATTTTACCACACACTGCATAAAGAAAGTAACTGTTCCCAACAAATTCTAGGCCTTGAGACAATGAGTATTTTAGGATACTGAAATATCAGAGTTGTATATATGAACCAATTATGGGTTCTTAAGCTTTCTAAATCACGTCCTCCTCTTGTTAACGCTTGGGGTCCTTGGCCATCCCATGTTTTCTCACACACGTATCTAATACATCACAAGAAGGAAACAGGAAGAAGGATAAAACATAAGAATTGAAGGGTTCAACTACTTTTTACCCCATAGCTCTAAACATGTAGGCCATATTGCACAGCTACAGCTTCTGGAGAAGGTAAAGACAAAAAGAGGATAGTGAATGAAGGGCTCGATTTCTAACCACTTGTTGGAAGCTACAGAACATAACAGAGCTGGCAAACTCATAGTCACATCTGAGATCATCTGACCTGCTCTGAGAAACAGTCCTGGCAGCTGTGAAGCCCCCAAAACTAGACCTTATGTGAAGGACCCTGTACAGTTCCAGTGCTGAGAAAGAAGCCTGAAACTTCCAGTGATATTTACTCTTTCCCAAACCTGAAGAAAACAAACACCAGCAGGGTTCTGAACTCTGAGCAACAAACTAGTCAGCACTTGGGGCTGCACAGTTCATCACTCAGTAAGCTGCATTTCTATCTGTTTAGGTGGTAGAGGTCACAGAATTTACATGGGCTTTCCTCCCCAGTTTCAAAACTAGCACAGAAGTAAGTAATCAACACTAAACTTACTGCATACTTGAAAAACATGGGTTGAGAACATTTGTGATATGGAAATTTTCTGCATATGAACTCAAAGAATGGAAATTGAAAACTTTGTTACTTTCAACTTCTGTTTAAAAATATATTTCCAAACTTCAAGGCTCACATTATCTTCCAAACCACAAACCAACCATGACGCTGCCTTCTGGATTTTGTAGGCAGCTTCAGTGCCTACAAGATGGTTGCAGTTTTCCATGATCTGAGTGGATTTCTGCCTCAGCATTTTAGCTTGGACCAGAAGGCTGCTCTTGAAGCAAACCTCCCAGTCATTCAGTCTTACCATGCTTTGGTTCGCATAGTAGAGCAAACTGGACTTATGTTAGATGAGACTAAAACGCAAGATACTGTCTTGGTTTAACCCCAGCTGATAACTCAGCACCATGCAGCAGCTCTCTCACCTAGGTGACCTAGGAATTTCCAGGACTTTTCCCAAGAATTTTCCTAGGGAACCAGGACTTCAGCTTCTGGTCCAATGACAGCAAATCATGTCATCTGTCCTTCATTTTTATCACAGAGTCACCTTCCATCTCTCTTGTAATTACTTCTTACACACAATTTTTATTCTCTCCTTTTTACCTGCAGATCTATTCAATTGCTTGTGACTAAGCAATTTCTGTAACAATCCTTACCCAGATGTCTGATCAGTCACTCAACATTTTGCAGTTCACACAGAATAGAAAGGTCAGATTCTGTGAACAATGTAAGTGCATGCAAGTCATAAGAGCTGTGATACCTGATAAAAATTACAGTTTCAGTGATAACTTGTTTCAGGCACTTCGGTTTCTGAATTAAACATGAAACAAGCCATGTGCCCTGGAAAAGTTACATGATTTGTTTCACTTTTTTTAGTGGAATACTAAAATAAAGTTTACATTGTCTAGTACCTTGTGGTATAATTTTAATTTATACATAAATACTTACTCTGCCCAAAGGGCTCATTGGATGAGCAGCATAATCTGATGTCACATTATAGTTAGTTGCTTCGCATATCATGCTTATTGGTCGCTCCTTCTTTTCTTCAGATGTCATTGCTGCAGCAGTCCTGAAAATAGAATATGTAATAGCACTAGAACATGCTGTGTGTGCAGACTGCTATTAAAAAGCACCCCTAGATGTAGCCGAACACAATCCGTGTCCTACTTTTCCAATTTAAAAGCAATTCACACTTCATTGTAAAGTTACCTGCACTGTGTTTTAAACTTAAATCTATTATAAATGAAATTTAAGATGTTTTAAAATAGGATTTTTCTGTTAGTGTTAGGTGTTGGTGGGAGGGAAAAAGACAGGTATGAGCATGAGACAGAAATAGGAAGAAATGCTCTCCAAAGCCCTGATATGGCTTTGTCCCACTTCAGTGAGAAGATGTACACTTGTGAAATTTCATATATTGCATTTCTGATGGTTTTCATTCTTGCAACCATATAACATGTTGTAGCAATGGTGGTAAATAGGATACCCAATACCCAGCCTTATATAAAATATTGAGGTCAGGTATGACTTCTATGCATACCTTCTCATATTATTGTGTATTCTACAAAACTAATGCAAAGATAACAAAACCAAGTTATTATCCAGAGATTCAGAAAGCATCTCAACTAGCCAAGAAAATAACCAACTGAAGAGACACTATCAGGCAAAACATGATAAAGGCACATGAATGCCTCTATGTGATACAAAAAATATTCCTTTTTAGAAAGTTTATTGAATTATTATATAAAATATGCCACTTGCTAACACTAAAGAATAAGTAAAGTGACAAGTGGCAATTCAAACTGCATGAGCAAGGTGCACTTCTACCACACAACTCATTTGGGCTGTGCTTTTTATATTAAAATTAGTATTAAATATTACTCTGAAATAATTTAAAACAATTACTCTGAAATAATGTAAATAAGTAAAACTTCATACATGCTAATCTGACTTGGAAAAATAAATATGGCAATTATCAATCACTGAATCTTACTTCAATATTAGTAAGTTTTAAAACACCTATTTTATAGACTGAAACAGATGTCACTTACTGTTCATTCACAACAAAAATACAGTTGTCCTGCGATGGCTGTCCTGTTACTGGATGTTTGCAGGTTACTTTTCGCTCATTATGACTGTGGAAGAGAGATAAGAAAAAACGTTAGGCAATATTTTGTAACTCAAGTACATAAATCCAGCACACCAATTATAACAGCACAGTGAAAACATTCATGAGTATTTCATTACGGCATGTAACAATGCAGGTGCACACATACAAATGCCTATATATATAATTGTTAACTCATAAAAAAGATGATAACAAGCATTAAAGAATCTTCATCAATACTCTGGAGAGAGATGGAAAACATTAGCACTATGTTGGTAATGGTTTTGAATTAAAAAACTAGAGCAGTAAGAGTGTTACTAGCTCACATATGCCCACCTATAATTCACTTCAGCTAAGTCTCTATATATTCATAAACAAGATTTCAGATAGACAGGGACAGTTTAAACATAAGACAAACAAGTGCTTTGTAGGGATAAAATACAACTACAATATTGAGTGATTGTAACAAGAGCAATGCATCACAATCACAGTTCTGATGGTGACTTTTTAATTCAGAATACTACTCCCCTGTAGTGATTTTGGGAGTACCTTCAAGTGGCAAGGAGCCTACTGCTGGAGGGCTTTACCCTCATCAGCACAAACTTCTCCCTTTGCAGCATTTCGTTCCCCTAAGCTGCAAGTGTTTCTACATCACAGCAGCTCCCACAATTTGGAAGAAATTGGCAAAATTCAACAACTATGAGCTGCTACCACTCAAGAAGGAAATGTTTGACTTGATGCCTAGAAGCGAAGAGTAGGAACTGCTTTTACAGCCTACCAGGTATGTCAATCAGGTGACAGCTATAACATGTGCCTGCTGCAGCCTGGGGCTTTTCTACTTGCTGCCTCCAAGGAAGTGGCAAGGTCCCAGTGCCAGTTACGCTCCAAGCTGGTGCAGCAGCAAGACTATACAAATGTAAGAGGCAAGGGTGGCCAAACTGCAGCAACCCCATTGAACTCTCCGGCCCCAAAATATAGGAGAGAGAGCACGAAAGGGGCACTGACATAATTTAAACCTGGTTGTGATTAAAAAGAATACAAGCAGAAATCAGACACAGATGTGTTACTTGGATAACACACGCTTCCAAACTCACCTCTTCTATTTTTAACACTTTCAATAGTATTTATAAAGCAAAATATATATAATACAAAACCATCTGCCTTGGAAATCAGCACTGTAAATCACAAAGAAAGAAATTCAATTTGATAGTATTTACTTTTGCAAAGAATATGTGATGATAATCTTGTTCATGTAAATTATCTTACGTAATACTATGCCTTTCTTATCACAAATTCAGCCTTGAAAACTGCTCTTGGACAGAGAATAAATTGAAAAAAAAGTGCTTTAGTTGGAAGATAGCAGAAGAGGTGCAGAACAATAAAACCTTTTAATAGCACTTTATCCTTAACACATACTTCTTTTATTGCTTGTTCATTTAATCATCTTAGCTTCCAGAACTACGAAGCACAGCTCATCTCGCCAATGTTATGTTCTCTACTCTTCCTGCTTAAAACAACCTACACTTAACAAGACCATCTTAATATTCCCCAAGATTTTTGTAAATTCCTTTGAATCATAACACTTTGCAACTAGGGAGCATTACTAATTAAAAGCTACCTCTAAGCAAAAGCTTAACAGAATATTCATGCTACCTTTATGGTCAATGGATAGTTGGATAAATATGCATAAACCTGAAGTGCAAGATTAGAAAGACAGCCCAATTCTTCACACTTTCTTTACTGAGACTTTAAAATCTTCTTAATACCTAAATGGAGAGACGTGTTACGGAGCTTAATTAATGAGCTAGCAATCACAGCTATTTTATCTTCACACTAAATTCAGCAGAATTCTAAGTTTAACTTCTAAAGAAGCTTCCTGCTCCAGAAATTCATCCATTAGAATGAGGGGACAGAAGAGAGATGACCCAAGTTTGTCTATACCATAGTTGCCATGGTCCTAACAATGCCTTTCAAATGAAAATGGCCCAGATTAAAGAGAATTAAGATTCAAAATATTCCTGAGGAAGCTTCCATGTTTTTTTTGTGACTCCCCTTTTTCTTCACTTCCCAAAACCTTTCTTTTTGATCGGACATTTCAGAAACTCTTACATCAAACAAAACAAAACAAACAAACAAAAAAAAACAAACAACACAACAACAAAAAACCATACACACACACACACACCAAAAAAAAAAAAACCACACAAAAAAGTTAAAAAAAGACAAACAAACCCAAATTAAAATTATGGGCATGAGCTGGCATTCCACAAGTTCTTCCAAAATGCTGTCATCTTAATCACATAAAACCTTGACAACTGGCTATCAGCTGACATCCCGAAATGTAGAAATAAATGGATCAGGACTTCTGCTCAAGGACAACCAGTACTCAAGACAGCTACTAAGGTGGCACATCCCATGTTTTATATGAGTGCACCTAGCTCACACTGACACAGGAAGAGGCCACACTCAAAGAACGCAAAGGAGAGGTAATATCAAAAACAGGAGGGAAAGCAGGAAGGGAGAATAAAAGAAGATAAAGATGAAGGGAAAGGAAGCACTGACACAAACCTATTCAAGAATATTTTGTTTCAGGCTTGAGTCATATATCAAGTCAGTATTCCAAAAACATAAAAACATTTTTGGACAAAATACAGTTTTCCTTATTACTTACACTGGTGTTGAGATATGTAAAGGAGTAGCCAACATTATATTAAAAAGGCAAAAAAAATATTGTAGAAACAAAACACTCTCCAGTGGGATATACAATACTTGCTTTCTAACAATTGAGGCACACTTCCTTCTAAAAAGGCAAGGCAAAAGAACAAAAATCTTCCGCTTAGACACAAGTGAAATCGCTTAAGTGAAATTCAGCTTGCACAACTAAGTATGACAACTGTAAATATGTCTAGCTGTTATGAACACATTTTACATACTGCCATTTGAAAACTTTCATTACTCATCCAAACTACTGCATTTTTGGCATTAATTTAGCTGATATTTTGACAAGACACCTCCAAATACCTGTGTAAGGTGTACACTAACTTGATAATTATTGTCATAACCCTCCCACGTAACAGTAGGTTAAAGCAATTGTTTTAACCTTGATCTTGCAGACTACTGAGAGTTTCATTAAAATGAAGGTATTTGCCATCTTCAATATGCGATTTAGACAGTTGTTCACTATAATAATATATATCAATAAATCTCAAGGGAAATATAGAAAACTTTTTACCTGAGAACTCTAATTTGAATTTTATAGTGCGCAATTCAGAGGTTCAGCTCTGCATATTTATGTCTGTACTTCTATTATGTGGTAAGGAGTGATTCACATTGACACAGTCAGCTGGAAGCCAGTGTGCTTTTTGTTATGCAGAGATACAGCCTCCAGTAGGTACATGGAAACAACGCTACTTTTTCTGACCAATGTCAACACATTTTGCAAGCACAGGCTAACAATATAAGCAGACACACTGTTGCACATACACTGAAGGATATAACTGACCCTTATGATTTTAGTATCCATAGTTAAGGTTGTATTAATAGCATGCTAAACATTAGTCAAAGATGGAAAAAAAAATCTGTATTTTATTAGTGTTAATGAACATACTCTCTAGACTCAGTATACGACACAAACTATTCCTTATTAATATTTGCTACTGGGATGTGTTATGCACCAGAAATCAATGCAGGTGACTAAGATGAGAGATAAGCATTTCAATGCAAAATAAAGCCTAGTTCTTAGAACTGTAGACTCATAGAATAGTTAGGGTTGGAAAGGACCTCAAGATCATCTAGTTCCAACCTCCCTGCTCTGCGCAGGGACACCTCCCACTAAACCATGCCACCCAAGGCTATGTCCAACCTGCCCTTGAACACCGCCAGCGATGGAGCATTCACAACTTCCCTGGGAAACCCATTCCAGTGCCTCACCACCCTTACAGTA
>JASSUY010020849.1:0-15261 GCA_032466535.1 Forpus xanthops
CTGTGGGAGTTGCATTCTTTTGATTCTCCTTCCCATTTCCCCGGGACTGGGGAAGAAAGAGGGGGGGGGGGGGGTGCGCAGAACTGTTTGAGGGGCCTCAAACTACGACATGAAGTAAGCACATTTTTAATATAAAAAGAAAATACTGGGACCTTATGGCCTAGCAAATATAACTTCATGACTTTGTAAAATAAGGTAGTAAATAACAAAAGAGAGGAAACAACAATATGTATGTTGAACTAAACAGTAAGGAGGAAGAAAATACACAGCACAAGTATTGCTGTTTGTTTTGTTTTCTTGATTTTTTTTTTCAATAGAATAAATACAAGCATTTTCAATAATAGTTTATGGATATGGCACGTTGACTGGGGGAATGTGGAATGGATATTGCAGTGTATTTATGACCTGTTTTAAACTGTAAAAATAAAGCAAGAGTTAATTGTCTAGAAGATTGTATCAGAGACAAACCAACTAAAAAGTAACAGTCAAAAGGCAAAAATACCCTGAAATAAGTGACTGATAGCAATTATGTCTGCTAGAAACTGCATTCCTGTTAGCTAAGACACAAAGAAAAAATGCTACTACATCAACTGTTAATTGCAGAAAAATTGCAGAGCCAAAGTCTACAGTTAAAGTACTTCCAGCAATGATAGGGGAACTTTAACAAACAAGACTGGAAAATTCCTAAGCTAAAACATAAAAGGTTTAGCCATCCATGTCTAGAAATATTGATTCAAAGTGAAACAGAAGTGGAGTAAGGACATGGGCCTATGTGGACCAAACCAGGATTGTGAATCTTCCTGGATAATCAAGGCATCCTTGCGAGCGTGACAGCAGGCCAGAGCTGATCAGTCCTGTTTCCTAATCCAGCAATAAGTTAGGGCAGAGCACTGCACTGCAAAGCTAAAGCACTACCTGTCCCAAAGGAAGCCTTCTGATGCAAATTTTTAGTTCTTTACTGTACATTGTAATGCAGAATAGATGGACCATGAGGGAGGGTGGTATGGCTAACAAAGCCAAATAGTGTCTGGGCCAGGAAACAGCTGCTCTCTACAAAGACATCCTCTGCAAAAATGGCCAGGAAGGAAAAAAACTGTGTTAGCAGGTGGTGCTGCATTTACTGACTGTGGAAAACTCACTCTGGAGTCTGGGAGAACATTTCTAGTACTGAAGGACTTTGAATCCTGAAACAGCTTCCAGACAGAGTTGGAGAAGCAAAAAACTAACTTTTCCAGGAAATTTTCTTATTGTGAAAAGTCAGAGGCTTTTCTGCCCTCTGTCTATATAATATTTTCTTAAAAAATATTGAGTAAAATCTTGATTGAAATAGCTTCTTGTTATTTCATTTCCTTTGCTTCTATTCCTACTCCTAAAATCCCAGTCGTTACCTCTGCCTGTTTCCATAATGCTTTGTTTACAATCTTGCACAAAGCAGTTTCAGGAACTGCTTCAAGCAAGGAGAAATTGTACATTGGAAGTCAGATTTAGGCCCCAGCAAAGAGGAATTGACATTGTGTATATAAAAAGGAAGTAGAAGGCAAACTTCTATTCAGTATCACAGCACAAGTTATTGAATGCATAAATACTCAGTAATGGGATTTTGGGAACAAATAGGATTGTGGGCACAGAGAGGGCTAGAGAATGAAACTAATTAAAGAGGAAACTCAGAGATTTGGAAATTTCAGCTATACCATTTGCAGCTAATCTTTGGCAAAAGTTCAGATAAAATAAAATTATGCCATTCTATTCAAAAGAAGTTTATTTACTTTCGAAACCATAGTCAGAAATTATAGTTTTCCTGTTGATACTATCATCTACTTAGGGTGTATGCAAAAATATTGTGCTGTTTGACTTCAGAAATTTTGGTCAGTGATGTAAAGCTATGATACTTGTCTAAACAAAGCAACTGCCAGCTCATATCAAAAGCTCCCTCTAAATAAAGAGCTGCAGTGCTCTAAATTTGTTTTTCTTTAATGAACACAAGCCCTTCCACTGCCATTATTCATTCCTTCTAAAAACACTGGAAAATGCAATGCATTACTCAACTGTGACCTACCATGTCCTAAGGTGCATATTTTATTGATGTAAATAAATGAGATTCTAGTCTACCCAAATGCTGGTGTTTTGATTTTACAGAAATGCTGCTTACTTTAAAAGTTGTCATTAGTGCAATGATTATTTTCCCTGGAGGCTTTGATGGTAATCTGGAGGACTACTGGTATAAGCAGATTCACAGGGCATTTAAAATATTAGATTCTGGAATTTAAGGAAGAAATAGTTAAAATGTTATCTATTTTCTGTGATTTACTCCAGTATATTTTTTTCCTTCCATTGGAAGAAGGAGATTTGAAAGTGCATTAGTTTCATGCTTGCATAAACACAGAACTCGATAAAATTACAGTGCTAAATATACTACTATCCATTATTACTGAGTATGAAATTAAAATGAACCAGACACAGGGAATTTGCTATTATTACAAACTAAAACCAAATAAAAATGTACATTTTACGTTGTTCAGAGCTAGAAGCTAGAAGAAATGATGTAGATATTTTCCTATGCTTTCACGTAAGCTGTCCCTCTAGTTTTCTTCCTGGTTATCAGTCTTGGAAACCGATACACATGTAAACTCCATTTTTCATTATTTCTGCCTATGGTACCCAGTTTTATTTTATCAACAGGTATTTATTTTAAAAAAGGTCACCTACTTAATGAAATAGTTTTCTATATTTATGCCCATACCTTCCTTTGGAAAACAGACTTAGCTTAACTAGGCATTCATCAGTACAAAATAAGTAGAAATATTAAATGCCATATCATTACATGAGAAAAAGAAATTAAAAATGTGCTGTTACTGCAATGAGGAAAAGAATGATAATGGGCTGAATCAGTGAGGAGGTAACCCCAAAAATATGGCTTAGATATCCAAGGAGCCTAAGTAAATCTTAGTGATTGATCATCCCTGCAGCTGTTGGAAGACAAACAGGTAGACTTTAACAAAAGTTCCATTCAACCTTAAAATAAATCTGTCACATGGATTTTAAAGATAAGAATGCTGAGATATTTGAGTTATATAAAAAACATCCATGCCAGAATCAGTTTTCCCCACAGTTAAACCCATTTTTTTTTTTTTTTTTGAAAGAATTGCTGGTACCACTGTGCTTCTAGCAGAGGCAGATAATAGGAGATAAAAGAGGGTTTATTTCTGAACTTGTTATTTATTCAGAACCAGAAATTAATTATTGTACACCTACAGTCCATGATAGTTTCACTGTTTTTTTATGGTTTTATATTGGAAATAAACACGTAGAATATTCAGGGTACCTGCTATTAAGGAAGAAAATGAGATCAAATAGTAAAAAAGGTATTGCTTATGCTAGAGTTTCTTCCTCAAAGAAACTCATTTAGTATAGAAATACTATAGAACAGAATATAATCTTAATGGTTAGATCAGACCCAGCCTGGAACCCTGTCCATACAACTTTTGAATATCTCTAAGGATCGAAGCTCCACAACATCCCTGGACAACCTGTGCCAGTGCCCAGTCACTCATGAAGTGTTATCTGATGCTCAAGAGAAAGCTCCCATATTTCTATTTGTGCCCATTACCTTTTGTCTTGTTATTGGACACAACTGAAAAGGGATCTTTGCATCTGCCTTTCACTTATTTATGTACATTAGAGATCCTCCTAAGCCTTCTCTTCTATAGATTAGACAAATCGCTACTCTCTGTATCACCTTCACAGGGACTGAGGTGAGGCTGATTGGTCTACAATTCCCTGGGCCTGTAATTCTTCTTGCCTCTCTTATAAATGACAGTTGCTTTCCTTCAGTTTTTCGGCATTTCTCCCCATTGTCATGATATTCTAAGATTATTAAGAATGGCTTTGCAATGACATCTGCCAATTCCCTCATCACTTATGGAAGCATCCCAACAGGGACCATGGACTTGCATATGTGCAGTTTACTTAAATATTTCTTGACCTTATCCTCTTCCACGAACAGTACATCTTCCTTACTCAAGCCTTTCCCGCTGCCCTCTGGCACTTGTGATTCCTGAAGGCCAGTCTTGCTAGTAAAGACTGAGGCAAAGAAAGCATTCAATGCCTCAGCCTGTTCCATGTCCTGCACAGCCAGACTACCCATTTCATTGAGAAACGGGCCTATGTTTTCCTCAGTCTTCTTTTTGTTGCCTATGTTCTTACAGAAGCCCTTCTTATTTCTTTTGACATCCCTGGACATATTCAATTGCATTTGGGCTTAAGTTTCCCTGTCTTTGTCTCTGGATACTTAGATGTTTCCAGGCTGAAAGTCAAAAAAGCAACACTGCACCAGCTACTAAGAAGGAGAAAAAATGACTGCTACTGCCGAACCCAGGACAGACACCAAGTAAATCATTCCGGCTGCTGGGATATTCAGATGGTTTCCTATCAGTAAACAAGCTCTACTGAAAGTAACCAAGACAGTCAAGAAACAACTAAAAGACGAGCCCTACTTGGGAATTCAATTGTGGCCTTGCAGTATTCTGCTTTCCAAAAGCTCCAGTACTCAATGTGGAATTTGGTGCAGGATCAGGGCTTATATCTGTAACAGGGTTAGTCAAGAAATTCACACATTTCCCACAGAAATGCCAACTGAAGTTGTAAATCTAGAGAGGCTACACAGCCAGGTAGCCTGACATTTGTGAAGCTTGGTGAGCCCATGAATGGGTTCATGATACATTGAAAAAGCCCAACTCTATCAGCCTGTTTCCATAGGAGAGGTGCTCCAGCCCTCTGATCATCTTCATGGCCCTCCTATGGACTTATTTGAACAGGTCCACATCTGGGGGCCACAGAGCTGAATGTAGTACTCCAGGTGGGGTTTTCACAAGAGCAGAGTAGAGGGGGAGAATCCTCTCCCTTGACCTGCCGGTCGTGCTTCTTTTGATGCAGCATATATTTGGCTTTCCAGGATGCAAGCATACACTGCCAGTTCATGTTGAGCTTCATCTGGAGAGGGCATGTAGTGACAGGACAAGGGAGAATGGTTTTAAATTGAAAGAAGATAGATTTAGGTTAGACATTAAGAAGAAATTCTTTACTGTGAGGGTGGGTTGTCACTGGCACAGGTTGCCCAGAGAAGCTGTGGCTGTCCTATCTGTAGAAGTGGTCAAGGTGAGTTTGGACAGGGGTTTGAAGAATCTGGTCCAGTGGATGATGTCCCTGCCCATGGCAGGGCAGATGAAATTAGATGAGCCTTAAGGTCCTTTCCAACCCAGGCCTTTCTATGTCTCTATAACTCAATAATGTCTCTATATTCCTCCCAGGTCACTTATCCTTACTTCCACCTTTTATGTGCCTTCTTTTTTGTGATTGAGTTTGGCTAGGAGCTAATTGTTCATCTATGCATGCCTTCTGGCTTCTAGTCCATTCCCTGCCAAATCTCTGCACACTCCACTACTCACGTACATAAAGGGCAAGTACCACTTTTTGTTTTCCCACCTTGTCCTGTGTCCCTCCATTGCAGCACTCCAGTAAATGGGAGCCATCCCACCTCAAGTCTATGTTCCTGACAAAGAGCCTTGCACATAGTTCACTAACTCTTCATGTTTATTCCCAAAACTGTGTGCATTAATGTACAGACACTTCAGAAGGTCACCCCAAACATCCCATTATTGTTCTCTATTATACACATTCACTGACAAAGTCACTGGGAAGAAATATGTGGCTTGAGGCTGGCTTATGCCTATTGCTCTCTCCAAACTTGATTAGTTATTTAGTTTCCATACTCTATGTTGAACTGAACCACATATTCACATCCCACTCCCCCGTACTGGCCTGGGTACCTCAGAGATTCATGCTCTTTTAATGAACTCAGGGAGAAACATTAATATTACCAGCTGATCCACTGTACTGACATAACTGTTTATCTAAATCAAAAGCTAACCTCCTATCCTCTTTGTGTTGAGATGAAGTCAGCTGCTTTGCAACAGCTGTGGTCAGTCACACCTGAAGTTATTCTCTCAGCCTTATGGAAAGGTCAGCTTTGCCCATCTGCACTAAGCCTTCTTCCATTTTAGAGGTTTCTTGGTCAGTCACACAAGAGCAAAACAATGTCTATGCATTTGTAATAAGAAATCTTACACTACAGGTTTAAAAATTGCCAGAATGCATATTTAAAAAAAAAAGAAATTGCTGGAAATTGCCAGTAAAGGCTCTGACACATTGAAACTTCATATTTTCAGAATAGAAGCTGCTTGTCCTGTTTGAAAACTCTGTACTTCACTAGTATAATTAAAGTACTGAAATTAGTTACGACAGTAACAGAACAAAAAAATAGACCCTTCTGCTGACTTTTCCTAAAATGTGAAATCATTGCTATTGTACAGCTGAGAAATAAATCACATCTAATCTGCATGTAAGATAAAATGCTTTCAGCAAATTTAGTACTCTAAAGTTTATGATACAAGTTAGATGTGTAGCTCAAGTGAGAGAAATGAACGAAAGGTATATACAGATTAGATGTATGCTATTCATTTAATTAGACCATCATCACAAAAAAAGAAAAAAAAAAAAAAAAAACAAAACATAGAATAAACAAACTTAATTTGTACTCAATTTGAGAAAGCAATTCCTATGCACGTAGGGTCTGATCACAGCAGTAAGTAACTAAGCAGGAGACATGGCATTCAAACTGCACAAATTTGCTAAAGCTCCTTAGATGATTTTAATTATTTTGACCCTAGGTCAAAAAAGAGGAACTAGATAATTGGTCTTGTGCTCATTTGCAGCTTGATTAGTCTACTGAATAAAGCTGCCGTACAGCTGTGCATCAGCATTAGCCTGGTATTGCTAACTGCTACAGTGGTAGGTATTAAGAGAGAAGCTAAGCTTGACAAAGTAAGCATAATCTGGCCTCTTGAGATAATTAAGCAAGTAGATTTTAGTGTGTCATATAGTTGAAGTCATCATTCTTTTTTTTCCATATTATTTTTACACCTGACTTCAAAATAAATACCTTCAATTTACTCTGGTATGGAAGAAGAATCCAGTCTAAATTGATTTGCGTTTAGAAAAATTGTTGTCCTGCAGGACACTGAACACTGTTATCTTTAACTTACTTTCTTTTGCTAGAAATATTGTCATGTTTGTCATCCAACTTTGCACAGTTAAATTTCAGTTTTCACTTGGTCATGCAGCTAAGACTGTGGAATAAGCAATAGACATTAAGTCTCACTTTTGTTTTGACACTGCCAGCTCAAAAAGAGTCTCTTTTTTTAACTCAAGTCATCTATAACAATTGGGTTTGGAATGTCTAAAAGGTAGTTGTCACACATGAAGGCTGGATGCCAAGGCTATTGAAGGACTGTAAAAGCTGTGGTTGATTAATCAGTCTGTTCTCACAACAGGCTTAAAATTCAACTCGAGTTTTCTTATTATAACATTATAAATAAAATAAATTGATATATCTGATCCTTCCTTATAAATTGCCCAAACTATTTTGTATTTCTAACTAAGTTCCAACTTCAATTATCTCTTCTTTACAATACATTTCTGACTTCAGGGCAAAATTTAAGCCATTTCCAGGTCACAAAAGACCAAAGCTGATTGATAAAGATCAGAAAAAAAATTATTATAATGGAAAAATAAAACCATATTTTCTTAGGCATAGCAAACTCCATCTAGTATGAAGAGGAAACAAATCATTATGCTGCAGAAATATTTTTTTTCCTGCTTAGCTAGCTTTATGTCTGTTCATTACCTGTAAAAAATATGTTTTAATGCTGGAAAGACGCCTACATGGGCTCAACTCCATGCACCTGCATAACTAGCATCACCGGGACACGTCTGTTTAGAGCAAAATATACACAAAAATATTCTAGGTTTCAGTTTAGTTAAAGATGTGGGAAAGAAATACTCTCCTGGGTGCAAAGAAATGGAGAATTTTGAATAATAAGTTAGTTGATGAAAAATTGAATAGCTAGGTAAAGATTGAATGATTCAGTTTTTAAAAAATTCAAATAAAAAAAAAATTCTGTTAACTTTCACAGACTAATACAGGCATATGTCCCCTCAGACAGTTATATTACATATGTACAAATTAGAAAAAGAACATTTGGAAATGTATTTTTAATGTAAATTTGCTTCTTGCTGCCTTTCATATGACAGTCATGTTTGGTTCTCAACTTGTGAGCATTTATGAGCTGATAAAGCAGGTTGATTAGTATCACCTTAGTGGCTTTAAGGAATTTTGCCAGACTTCTAGTTGCTTGTCCAGGACACTATGTGTTTCCCCAAAATTTTACATGATATGTCACAGTCTGAAGCAGGTATCCCAGATATTCAGATGCCTCAGATAGTAATAACTGCCTCTGTTTAGGCCCTTGAAATCCCACCTGACAAATCTCAACAGATGAAATATTAGCTGCAGGTGTGTGAGTTCAGTATTGTTGGTTGTTTGGTTGGTTTGCTGTGTTTTTTTGTTTGTTTTTTTTTTTTCTTTGTTTTTAATTTCCAAACAGGAGTTATCCTATGTTGCTACATTCCACTTTTCTCTCTGTCTATTGAGATAATAATTCATATTTTTATATGTGCTGTAAGAGTTATTTCACACAGGATGTCATTATTTACTGAGTTTCAACTGTGTTTTGCACAGTTTCTGCCCAGAGAGTCTAGAGTCTAGCTGGGCTCAGACAAAACATTTTGGAGATCAAAGTAAAAGACCTAATTGCTGTAGAAGAGTGTGGCTCTAAAAAAAATTTGCCTGCATCAGTAATGCAAATGTCCAGAGGCTTGTTTGAAAACTAGGCAGAAAAATGTTTATAAAGAGGTAAATGAAGTTTACTCAACAACAAAAGAAAGCAAACAAAAAAAGGGGCAGGGGGAAGGCACATTAAACTGTGCCAGCCTTACTATCATTTCACATTTGTAATAAGCACATTGATTCCTGAAAGTCTTCCATCAGTTGTAGTGTTTAACTGCATGCTTGTTGAATTTTTCACCATTACATAAAGTTTATAGAAACTTTGACCACCTGTAGATAAAAGTGTGATAATGATTAATGTAGCACTCAGATCATGGCCCCTCTACTGCTTGTAACATTCCTGCTATCATGGTGTGGGCTGCACATCTGGTTTCAGTAGCTATAGATTGGGTCTGCTTCTTCAAGGCAACAATTCATATTTATTTAAAAAAATGCTCATTAATTCTTGACATGGACTTCTGGGTTTTCTACCAAAAAATGAGCAATAAGAATCAAAACAGAAACTAAAAGCAAAATATTTTGCTTATGGACTATTGCCTAGAAGAGGAAGCAACAGGTTGTATTAAATAAAAAAAAAAAAGAACCCTAGCAATATCAACAAATCAAAAGATTTTTTTTTTAAGGACAGAGTTATACCTGAAAAATAACAATCATATTTCACAATGCTGAGAACTCAGGCACGCTCTTGGATGACTTCACACCATCTTAGTGGTGCAACATTGCTATTTGATAGATTCCTAGTTCCTGTGTATACTAATAGGATGTAACAGAACTTTAATATAAGCATTGTCTATATTGTCCATGTAGAATATTTGAGGGACAATTTTACAGGGAAAAGGTAGAATTAAAAAAGTTACACACATTGTTTCCCACTGTGTAAAAGATTCCTGTAGCAAAAATGAATCACAGTTGCGTGGTTTGCCTTTCCTGAGACTTAAATTCTATGCAGAACCTGTTTGAGAAATACAATAACAAATGAGGTAAACAAATAAGGTTTTTCTGACTAGAAAAGTAGTTGCAGTAAATTCAATAACTGATGTCTTTAGATGTATCTTTTCTTGCTGCTGTTATAACATCATACAGATTAGATTAAAACACAGTTAATAAAATCAAATGGAATCTGTGAAACAGTGGAGTACATGGAAGTGAGCATTATTAGCTCTACTTCTATGCATCAGTTTTAAACCAGGCATGTCCAAGCTATTTAGGAAGAATAAAAATATAAAAAAAATACTATTACATACTGCAATTTAAGTCTCAGTGCAGGGAAATAATCAGTTTTTAATCCAATAGACAAATGGCAAGCTAAACTCATGTCTCTCAATCTTGCTACATGAGTGCATGATCACATCTCTTTGATTATTAAGTAGGTTGTAAAATCATCCTGTGCCATTAGTGCTTTCTAAGAGCTGATCTCTTTTCTTATCCTTTTTTGGGAAAAGATCATGTCAAGTAACTTTGTATAGTAGACCAATGTAAATCTATATTGAAGTAGCTGTGCAAGATGCTTTGTATTTTGCCACCATTGTTTAATGCATACATTCTCTGAAAGCACTTACATAAGACTAGCTTAAACAAGCAAACAAACAAGCTTACTTCCTCAGGAAATTGAACTGATAGAACCCTAATCAATTTTTAAAAAATAATTTTACAAAAGCCCTGTTACAGGTTAAACATGTCTTCAGACAAATTCAAGATACAGAAATGAAATGATACTGTACATGACAGAGGTCATAGCACAATATTTTTCATGGTTTCCTAGCAAAAACACCACCCCTAAAACATACTGAAGTATAGCTATACTAGCCTGCAGTTTTATAGTTACCATCTGAAGCACCTGCATGCCAGAATGATAAGCTTATTTGTACAGAGGCTTGCATATCACTGTGGATGTATTAATTCTTTCTGCTCGGAAACCAGTGCTGCTAAGTGGCAACCCAATAGTTTCATTCATCCTTGTCAGGTTATAAATTTGCTTAATGGTGATTTCAAGATCTTCACACACTATGCAAAAATTAATTCTGGATCAAACTAAAAGAAAAATTGTTGTTTAAAGGTAGTGGTTTTATGCAAAAATCATATTGGCAGCATGCCTACAGATAATTTGGATAAAATTCTTCTTTCAGTTCATGTATTGCAATTCTGATTCTATTGCATCAGCACAATTGACTTATATCAGAATTGACTGTTAGTCTCACACCTTGTTAAAATCTGTTTACACTCTTTAACGTATTACCATGAGATTGCCAGTATAAGTCTAAGGCAGTGTAATTTATAACCCTAAATGTCAGAAAAGAGAAGCATAAAAGTCAAAGCAACTAAAAAAAGTCAGTATGAATATTTAAATGGAAAAGAGAATTACTCATAATTTAATTGCACTTCCCTCTAAAAGATCAGTATGTACCTGACCAGTGTAGATTCCATTATATTCATATGTCGGTAAGAAGGTCAAAGTGAGTCTGCATCTGATGAAGACTAAGTGGATGTAATAGTGGTTAATTATTCCCCTTTTCAGAGTCTCTCAGCAGAATTTTGTGGTGTTTTTGTTTTGTCTAATGCACAAGGTATAAAGTGCAGATGTGTTTACATTTCCCTTGAAGTGCTGCTTTATGTAGCAAAGAGGGTTATTTTTTGCCTTAGTACATACTGCTTACTTACATTTGTGATAACTGATTCACCCATGTTCTCAACCCTTGCTCTTCCCTCAGTTGTCACATGGTACAGTATTTCAGTAGCCCAGAAAATCCGCTGCCATGTGTCATACAAAAGAAATGGTAATGGGGAGAATCAAAGGTTTTAAAGTAACCAAATGCCTGTTTGCAAAATGGAATTATTTCAGAAGAATGAGAACTTCAAAATTCTTCAGTTGGCTTCTCTGGACTATGAGATCATGAAAAAAGTTGTAAAAGAGCAGTGCTGGAGGCCTCTCCTATTTTTACTTGCAATGAACAGAGCATATGACATTTGTTTTTAAGAAAATGTCATTTCTGTAGTGTGCTCCTAGCTACTATCACACATCTCCAAGATGACTTAATGCAGTCTGTCACAGAGCTAGGTTATGCTCTGAAAAGAGCAGTTTACTTACAATGTGCTTAATGACTGGGGAAGTAATTTGTCTGGTGACGGGGAGCTACATACCATTGTGTTTAATCTACAGACATAAACTGAGGAATCTTCAAGAGACGAAAGTCATGGTATGTGTGAATCTGGTTACCAGAAACACTTTCTCTCTTATATTTGCACTCAAGATGAAAAATGAAATGTGAGCTAATAAAACCTAGTGGTAGCTTTACTGGAGAGTCTGAGGGCTGATTTAGGTCAGGAATCAGGATTCATCACCTCAGAGTTTGCAGTTCAGCAGAGTTTGAACTTTTGATTCAGATACAGGTTTAGCCGTTTTTATATATTGCTTTGATAAATGTGTAATAGCTCAAGAGACTAAGTAATGGATGTGTGTTTATTTTTTGTTGTCTATTCTTGTGGTTGTATATAGCATTTTAGAAATAAAAGATACACCTGAAGGGTATGCATTCCACTTAAACATAATATTAAAAAAAAAAAAACAAAACCAAAGAACAAAAATTACTATAAAATAATCTCATGCTGTATGGGTTTGCTCTCATATTTCTTTATTGACCACTTTTTCTAGTTGCAAAGCATTAGGGCTTTTGTATGTATGTTGCAATATTATGAAGCATTTTCACTGTGTCATACTGATATAAGCTACATTCTAGGTGATGTAGGCTGATTATTAAGAAATGGGTGTTTTGGTGGAACAAGTAAATAGAAGTGTAGGCTAAGTGAGTAAGTAAAGCCTCAAAAGCCTTCTCATTTTCACTGAAATCCCTAACCATTTCCTCCACTGAACCCTCCTATTTTTTCCCCCCAACATCTGACTCCGCTTTTTGGGGTTAACAAGAGACAATATGGATGCATGAAGTTGTGGGAATGGCTTATTATGAAAGGTTCAGGGGAGTGAGGAGAAAAGTAAACACTACTTGACTCATTTCTTGCAGGCTTTGTCATTAGTCAACAAGTGAAAGAGAGTAGAAGGGATTTTTTTTTTTTTTAAGTATTCACTCTGAATTTACTTGCAGTGCATAGTCTAAAACCAGAAAAATACCTTGTGGCTTGTACATCCAAACAAACCTTCCACAGTTTGAATACTTGAAATGAATGGTGAGTAACAAGCCAGGAATTTCAGGAAGAAAGGCTTTCTTAATCTATTTTTTTTTTGGTGATGCAATGGCAATAAAAACTTGCTTTTCAAGATGAAGAAAGATAGATTTACTGGCATGGAGATATTATATACTAATGTATTGTGGTAAGCAAATTATTAAAGACTGCAACAGAGCCTGGGGAAAATACTAAGCACATTTGTTTAACTCTTACATTAGTAGAGGAAAAGTATCTTCAGACCTAGTAGAACAGGCAGACAATCAAGCAACAAGTAGTTCTTAACTGATGAAATCATGCTTAAATCACAGATATTTTTTAGTTTGTCAAGCAAAAACACTAAATTCCCCCTCATCTGTGCTTGTCACTGACATCTCTGGTTCTGCGCATTGAAGAAAATCTTGATGAATCTGTAGCTGTTTCATGAAAATATTTATGCAGGGATTTTATTTGGAGAGAGGCTTCAGGGTGTAGCTTTCTACAAGATGTAGAAAGATATCATTCCAGCCCAGAGTCTTTTTTGTTTGGTCAGATCAGATTAGACTAAATAAGAACAAGACAATTACTACATTTTACCTCTTCTAGGTATATAGGAACTTATAGTAAAATTGCTGCCTAAAGTAATGAATTTTCTTGGGCAAAAATTAAGACAAATTGACAACCTCCATTATTAAAATTAAAGTTTAACTTTAATGTTGCTTGACAGAAAGTGTGTGCCATAGTGCCTATTAGCAAGAAGTTTCAGGAAAGCTCAAAGGAACTACTTTTATAATGTTTCTTTATAACAATTTTATCTTTTTTATCAGTTTGTTTTCTAAAGATTTCTCCAGCTTTATACATTAAGGCTTTATTTCTGTAGCTTGCAGAAAGAAAAATTCTTAAACTTATGTTAGAACTTACCATTTTACCAAGCTGCATAAACTATAACATTACTAGTTATGTTTTATTCTGATACAATTTTCCACTGCATTACCAATGAAAACAATGCTAAAAAAATTAAAAGAATTCTAATTTAAAATAATATGATGATATTTTATTCCAATTTAGCAAATAAGATCATTACAATTTTTCTGAAGGATATCAATATATCAACAAAGTTCAATTCAGTAATGTCAAGTTTAATTTCTCTACCCTTCAATTTTCTGATTGAATTTCAAAAGAATTAAATTATTTCATATGTCAATACTATATTTTTAAAAAGGATAGCTTTTGTGTCTGCTAAAAAAAAAAAAAGGTCTAAATCCCACAAAGCTTATAAATCCTCTATTTTAGGGTCTTGTCCCTCCATTTAAACATCAAAGTGAATGATCTTCAAGATATCGACATATCTTGCATGAGAATGTGTTGATATACTTTTCAAAATTAGTATGCTATTTGTTACCTACATATGCAAATTCTGTGAAAAAAAGTCTGTCATGAGATATTACTCCTTTTTAACTAGCCTATCTCCTCTTTTCTGTGGACCCATTTTTATGTGATATTAACCATCTAGTTACTTCTGCGGCTACAAAGGTGCATGTTTCATTGCTGTAAATGCCTGTTAATATCACTCTTGGTTCGTGACCTTTCAGTTACCATGAAGATAAATAAAATGTCTGAAAATCTTTTTGTGGAGTTCTTTCATTGTATGATCTGTACACCCACAATTATATCTTTAGTGCATATTTTTAGCATTGTTAGGCACATCGTAACTGCTAACTGTAATGTTTTACTGCAGAGCGATGTAACTTTATGAAAATAAACCAAAGGCTTTATATAAAACAGATTAATGGTTTTGAAGAGGAAGATATTCTAGCAGAAGAATTTTAATGTCATCTTAAATCCTTTGTAGTTCTGCAGGCAATTGCATTGAAATAACTGGCACTTTATACTTCGTGGTTTGCATCATGAAAGATAAAAATGTGGGAGACATTGATACAATTTGCCTTTCCTTGGCGTATTTTTAAACCAACTTATTCATAGTCCTCAACACTTTAGGGAGGCACACTTCAGCATGCCACTTGGACAAGGTACAGTTGCATGATAAGCTTTACTTTCCTTTAGTTTATAAGGAAGTTTATATACACAGAAAGAAACATTCATCCACTTGGGAACTTCCTCCAAAGACTATGGCCTTGTGCCTTACCAAGGCCTCAAATCTTGTGGTAGAATATTTCTAGCACAAGCTTTCCCTCCCATGATTTTGTTGTCGTTCTTAATATAAATCTCACTGTTGTATTTTTAATAACTGTATAAGGTGGTTGTCATGGTTTGGGGTTTTCAAATCCATGCAGCTGCTCTCTCACTCACTCCCCTCTCTTTCTTCCTCAGTCCGAGGGGATGGGGAGGAGAATCAAAAGAAT
>JASSUY010020849.1:15361-38644 GCA_032466535.1 Forpus xanthops
CACTGGTGTTATCAGCACTGTTCCCAAGCCGAAAATCCAAAACACAGTGCTACACCAGCTACTACTTAAAGGGGAATGACTGCTGCTCCTGAACCCATGACAGTGGTAAAAGTTGTAATTTAATTTTGCTATTACTTGTTTCCATATCCCAGAAATGTTAGACCCAGACTTAGCCTATACAAATGTGCTAAGTGTTGGGTTAATTTTACTAAAGGTAATGGGAAGATTGTTATATTGGGTAGAGAATGAAGAGAAATGCCATGTAGTTTCCAAATGTAAAAAAGCAAACATATGCACAGTTACCCCATATGTCAGCTTTGGGTATAAGATGGCCTATGAAGGAAGTTCCTGTCTCCTCTCATACCAGAGCTATGACTTGACTTCCTTTCAATTCTCTGACAAAACTCTTTGTCAAGGTGCACCATAAACAGCAACAAATTTCTGGTTTTGAAATTAACTTTTAACAATTTAAAATACTGTTTCAGTGATAGAATGATTTTAAACTTGCATAATTTTTGTAAGAGTTTTTCAGGGTAACTCCTCAAAAAGCTTTAGCACCACAAAAGGTAAGGTCAAGTGCGTTCATTTGCATTACAAAGGCAGGAACAAATGGCTGGGTTGTGCAGATAGCAGTGTATTAAACAAACATAATGTACTACTCGCAGAAGAAGAGAGTGAATTTAACATGAAATCCAAGTTATCAGCTGAGGTTACAGCTGACATTCATCTCTTTTTCTGACTTTTTATTCTAGATTTATCTGCAGCAAGTGAATTTACCTGCTGTGAATTGTTCTCAGTGCCAATGAAAAGAGGAAATTCAAAGCCTACTGTTACTTCTTAATCTAATCAAATACAGCTTTTTTTTTTCTCATGTCCACACCTATGGTATTTTTTAATATATACAAATTTCATATATTCTTTCATCCCTTATTCTTGTTGGCTGCATCCTTATAGCCCATCACTCTGAATACTCAAGTGAAGTGAACAATTTCCTGTATTTACCCTATTATATCACTGTAGGATGTAGTCAATTATACCACGCAGAAAAAAAAAAGTAAGGTAACTTCATAACGTTATTGTGTAACCACACAACTTCAAATATTTGCAGCACCAATATTACTTAGTGATTTCTGCGCCCTAAAAGTTGAACTAAAATGTACTACTAATAAAAACAATGTATGATGCCATTGAAGTAGATGTTGAAATTCTCTGCCCATATTTTTGAATTGAATTTTGCGAGGAGTGTGCAAAGTTGGAAGCTGACTGCTCACATAGAAAGGACAAAATGTCTTTTAAGATGAAAGTGAAATCATGGAATCATAGAATAGTTAGGATTGGAAAGGATCTTAAGACCATGTAGTTCTAACCCCCCTGCTATGGGCAGAGACACCTCCCACTACACCATGTCACCCAAGGCTATGTCCAACCCAGCCTTGAACACTGACAGCGATGGAGCATTCACAACTTCCCTGGGCAACCCATTCCAGTGCCTTACCACCCTAGCAGTAAAGAATTTCTTCCTCATATCCAATCTAAACTTTCCCTGTTTAAGTTTGAACCCATTACCCCTTGTCCTCTCACTACAGTCCCTCATGAAGAGTCCCTCCCCAGCATCCCTATAGGCCCCCTTCAGATACAATGAAGATGGTTTATAATTCTATGGCTGCAATGACAGATTGAATTTTTTTACATTTCCACATGATTATTTAGTAATGATTAAAATTGTGCTAAGCATTGATCATTTATCTTTATCCTACCCCTTATTAGGGATGCTTTTTAAAGAGAAGTTGTAAAGATACAAGGTCACTTTTCTATGGAAGGGGAATATAGAAAAAAGATTAACCCAAGTCTAAAATGTGTGATTTACATATCAGTAAAAAGCATTTTCAGATATACAAATTGATCAGATATTAACATCTTTGACAGAGGTGTATTTTCTTCATTATATTAGAGACTTGAGGAATTATATTTTGGCATTTTGTGTACAGCACTTATGTACTTTGAATTTTGAATTATGTATGGTTTAGATAAGCTAAGGATGAGGCTTATGGTTTCATTGTCATCTATAGAGGAAGTGAGCTGAACTTCAGTGTTTTGAAGTCTGTAGCACATTTTAAAGATATTTTGAGAGCCACAACTCAGTTTCTTTTTTGAGCTTATAATATAGATTAAACCACTCATTACTCTTACAGTGAAAGTTCAGAAAGCAATTAAACAGTGGAAGACATGTCATGAAGTATAGTCATGTATTCCACAAATAAAACAATATGTGACTGGGGGAAAATGATTAGGAAGAAAAAGAAAACATACACCATCTTCAGTGGCTGATGTGTTGATATACATACTAAATGAGGGACAACATATGACACAGGTTGTACTGCTTTTATGATCTGCAGAAGTACTTCTTTTTTCCCTAGTTCTTTTTTTTCTTCAAAAGAAACTTCAAAACCTGAAGCTTAATGAACAGTCTTACCTTTTCAACAGAAAGGAAATTTGTTGAAGGAGAGCTTAACTAAAACTGAAAAGCTGTAGCAGTTGTTTATTGTTATAATAACTTGCTTGACTCCTCTAATGCAATGTGTCATATGAATTGTGGTTAAATAACCATAGCTTATTTTGAAACACAAATTAATTATCTACTACAAGCATGCTAGTACTTATCTCTTTCAAAGTCTCATTAGTATGCAAATGACTCTAATTAGGTCACTGTCAGACAATAGTTGTATAGAGTCACTTTCCAAGGTTTAATTTGATGATTTTGGTTCCTAAATATTTATAAACAGTGCTCCTAAAGTGAGCTTTACTTAATAGGGATAAGATGATATCTTTCAATTTCCATATACAGAATCAACAGATTAGAGAAACAGTATTATATTTTTAGTAGGAATAATACTTTAAAGGTCTTGCCATAGAAAACTTGATATGTTGCCTTTGATCTTTCATTTTTCATGTATGCCTTAATAAAGAAGTGAAGACACGAAACAGAAAACTTCATACATCATGAAGAAAGACTGACACAGTGAAAAATAGGTACTGCAGACAAGAATTGTCATGTACTGTTGTAAATATGTATTTATTCATTGCGTTAATATATACAACCTTTAGGATATAGCACCTTGATAACTTTAAAATCTTGTACAAAGATATGAGACAATAAAAAATATTTACGAATCAAAGAAAAAGAAAAAAAAGCCCTGAAAATAGAATCTTGAAAGACAAAACTTTGTGATTATACCTTGTAGAAATGGAAAGCAGGCTTTTTTCCTGTCCTGCTGGAGAGTGGGGTAAAGGCAAAAAAGAGGGAAAGATAGACTTAATTTGATTTACAGGACCATTTTCTGAGTATACCTTGATTTAAAATAAAGAGGAAAATATTTCAGAAAAACATCAAGTAAATTATTATTTTTCACCATCTGTAGAATTTCAATCTAATGCTCTGCATGCATGTGTTATAGCTATTTTTCAAACTGATCAACCTGATATATCAATACCAGAATTTTTATTTAAAAAGAGAAAGAAAAAAAAGAAGCAATAGCCATAATTTCACTGCTATTACGTGAAGCCTACTTAAAAGTGTTAGTTCAGATTCATTCTCCAATTATTTTCTGATTCAGCATCATGTGGGAGCAAACCCCTTCTTCCTATCCATTATACAAACAGTCTCTTCCATCCTTACTGAGCTCATAATAGGTTTTGATGCACAGATAGAGTATGTGTATTCAGATGGTACAGTGCACAACTTCTCTTATCTTTTTTTAGATAATTTAAAGAGGTTTGCTTAAAATTACCTTTGAAAGTAAGTGTCACGGTAAAACAAAGCATGTAAAACACTTTTTGAAAGTGAATAATTTTTGCACAGAAAGTTGCAAACCCTGAAATATAAGTTATATGAAAGAGCTTCATCATAATGTTTGCTAGTTTATTCATCACAGTATTTACTATTTAGATAATAGTTGTGAAAACATAAGATAGTTCCATTTGTGTCATAAATTGCATGATAACATCTTGTTCCTCAATAAATTTTCTATTCCTTTTTAAGTACAGGTAGAAAAATAAAACCTTCAGGACATCCTGGTGAGCAATTGGGTGGTTTCAGTAACAACAGGAAAACAAATGCCATTCTTCACTTTCCTTGCACATCATAATCTACCCCAGATCAGTGGTCATACTGAACACCCTATGTAACTTGGCTGGTAGAACAAGGTCGCATGTAAACTGGTTGGCAAAGGCCAGGGGCTGACCAAACCTAACAGTAAGGGTTAAAGTGAGAGATAGGCTGCTTTTATTAGCATCAGGGAAACACATATGAACAATTATCTGTCTTACTAGATGACAAGTCAAATGTCACCTAGCTTATAAGGTAAAAAAATATATTAGCTCTGAGGTATTACGTAAAACTGTAGAAAGTCTTGGAAATTATTATTTACTGTTTTACTCTTAGGTTTGCTGCTGATTATTAATCATAGTGACAACATGCTGCATAGTTTATTCATAGTCTTGTAGCTGAGAAGATCATATCTCTCTCTCTCTCAATAAGTAATGTTTGGGTGTTTCCCTAGAGATGGACCTTTCTCTGAAGACAAAACCAATGTTTAGACAGCTAAGTGACAATTTAGCAACACTACATTAGTTCCTCATTTTAAAAAAAATTTGGACCCTGTGAATGAACAGTCTGACATTGAACTTGGGAGTCCAAAGGGAAAAGCTTAAAGGATTAACACAGAAAGAAATTTAATCTTAAAACTCTTCTTGAAATCTTCCATTAAGTCCCAAAAGAGAGCTTGAAAGGCAGAGGCAAAGAAACCATAAAGGAGTTGTGGACAACAGTATAATTAACTTCTATTTTTTTTGTTGCTGTTTTTTTTTTTTTTTTTTTTTTTTTTTTTTTAACTAGCCTTTGTGATGCTTTGATTCTGATGCCAAGAAAATGATTATTTTTTAGTACCTCATGTGTCCATGAATTCTAGGAGCTAGAAGCCCCTAATAGTGCAACATTTAGAAACAACTATGTGATACTTCTGAAAAATCCATCACCTTTATTTTCCATAAATTTAAAACAAAAACAACCCTGAAGTTTTTGTTTGGTCCATCTGTTAGACAAGTTTACATTTCCCTATACTGGAAAGATGATACAACTACGTTACTCTAGTCCCAGTATTTCTAAATGTTCAAGCTACACGCACATTGAATAGGTTACCTGTCACTTCCCTTATTAACCCCATATTTAAGATAAGAGGATGTTTTAATCATTCATAACACTCATTTAATATTTTGTGCTTCTGTGACTTTCCACCTTATGTGAAATCTTGCTTAGGTTATGTGGCTTGAATTCAGCTTTTACTTTCCATGTTCTCTTTGCTTTCTAAATTATCCCAATTTTCCTGGAGACTCGTGTTAGAAGCCCTCCAGTATTGTTATTTTCTTTAACCTAAAAATAAGGAACTTTGCAGAAAATTTCTATAATTTCATCTTCATACAAGTTGCCATACACTAACTTACGACAGAACAGATTTAATCTACTTTTTTTTTTTTAACTTTTTTTTTTTACTTTTTTTTTTTTCTCCCATGGTCACATCCATTTTAGACTGTACTCCAGTCTAAACACTCTAAGCATTATGTGGGAAAGAACAGTAATCTATTTATCCAGTTTTTTTTTTTTTTTGGACAAAGATAGGATTTGGAAAGATTATTAATCATTATTATGAAGACAAGCAATTAAGTTGGGGAGATTTTAAATTTCTACAACACTCCATTTTTGCTTTGACATGAAACTATGAAATATTTCTGTCTCATCTGAATGAAATGAGTCTATAACCAGAAATCTCATGTCATACTTGCAGGAGTGATTGCAGAAATAAATTTGCCTGAATCGCCTTCCTTTCTTCCAGTCTCCTCTTTCTTTTCTGCTTTCTTTCTTGAGATGCATACATAATACATACTATTTTTCTTCAGGACTTGTGAAAAAGCTTTAGGAATGGAATACTTCCCAGCTTTCCCTAAACAGAACTTTTAATATAGCATTTTCACAGCCCAGTGCCTATTGAATAGTACATTTACAAAATAAATTATTCTATATTGACTTTGAAATCTTCAGGATCCACATGTACTTTCTCAGAAATTTTGGTGATACTAGACATTGTAATATTACTCTTTTTAGAAGTCTCAATATTGTGGATTTAACTGAATTAACCCTAACTGTATGCTAGTTATGTATATTACCAGTTAATTGTTAAATATTTTCTTCCGGAAAAAATATTTACCAGATGGGGATTCTACAAAAAGTCACAAGTCACCTTAAATATAATTTTTTTTTTCAAATAATTTCAGCATTTACTGCGAGTGCATGCACTTGAGTACAGCTGGATAAAAAAGTTCAAAAGGCATAAAGAACAGTTTGATTGAGAAATCTATTATTGCTAATCATATAAGGATAGATTACTTAATATATAGGTTTGTAATATGTAGTAACTATTGCTATAGGTCAGTATATTTCTGAAATCTCATTCAGTTTAAAATAAGAAATATTTGTTTAACATGTCTAACATAAAAGACTACTATGAAGCTATAGATTGGTTTCTGTCTTTGAAACAAGGATTCTTATTCCCCTGAAATTTACTTACAAAGACATTTCCATCCTTGCAGCTAATTTTCTCATCTGTTCAGAATTCCTTACTTGTTCTTTCAAAAATAACTAACACTCCTCACTTTCTCTAAAACCTGTTTTCCTACATGCTTTGTAGTAGCTGATGAACTCACCATAAGATATCAACACACTTTTGGACTGTTCACGTGTTACACAGATCCCATGTGTCAATATCACCAACTTGCTGCCTCTGTTTAGCTCAGAGTTGTTACACAACATATGACAGATGTAGATACATCTTATATGAACAATAAGAGAATAGACAAGCAAAAATATACCATTTCACTTTCAAAACAGATTTTTATTGGTGCAAATTAAAGTACCACAGACAAGTTCTTACTTGTGGAGAAAAATGTACGGCCTGGTAGGTGTTAACACCAGGCAAGCGTTCCTATGCATATGGAAAAAAGATCTGAAAATTGATTACAAATGGGAAAAAAGCAGCAGCAATGTTTTGTATATTAGCCAAAAAATATTTTGATTTTTTATAAGCAATTTTGTTGCATTTTTTAATAATTTTATATTTAAATTCATGTTTAAAGAAAACTTTTAAAAGAAATTCTTTTCTAAGATTCTTAATATATGTGGAGTACAAGAGTGTGATGTGGCATACAAGTCTACAATTATAGACTACCTAATTTTAGAACATAAGATGCACTTAAATTTTAGTTACCTGTTGAGAGACTGCTTGCTTGCATTCAATTACTAGGCAGTGAAGAACAGTAGAAGCCACAGAAAACCTTCAAGCAATAAGTGATAAGAGACAATGACCTTAAGCTGCACCAGGGGAACTTTAGAATTGCTATTAGGAAACATCTCTTCACCAGCAAGGTGGCAAAATGGTGATCAGCTGCCAGAATACACTGTGCAGGGAAGTGATGGAATCATCTTCCCTGGAAATGCTCAAAAAATGTGTAGATGAGGCCCTCAGTGGCAAGGTTTAGTGCTGGACGTAGTAGTCATGGGGTAATGGCTGGATTTCATCTTAAAGGCTTTTTCCAGCCTAGCTAATTCAATAATTCAGCAGGAGACAATGTTCTTGTAACTGAGATCTCTTCATGACAGCTAGGTGTCGTGGTTTAAGCCACTATAACTCACGCAGTTCGCTCACTCACTCCCCCCTCTTTCTTGCCCTCAGCTCTCCGTGGAATGGGGAATCGAAATTATGCAATTCCCACAGCTTGAGTTAAGAACAGTTTCGTAACTAAAGTATAACAGAAACCACTAATGCTACCACCAATAATAATAATGACAGGAGAAATACAAGGGAAAAGAATCCAATTGCTCACTACCTACACCCAGAACGACCAAACTGTACACTCCCACCCTTCTGGTTCTCTGCCCTCCATTTTTACCATGACGTGTTGCGCAGTAGTTATTTGTGTTATACCTTAGTTACTAAACTGTCCTTATCTCAAC
Source organism: Forpus xanthops (assembly GCA_032466535.1). NCBI lineage: Eukaryota > Metazoa > Chordata > Aves > Psittaciformes > Psittacidae > Forpus > Forpus xanthops. Next base: position 23,424 of record JASSUY010020849.1, read on the forward strand.
CTGTGGGAGTTGCATTCTTTTGATTCTCCTCCCCATCCCTCTGGGACAAGGGAAGAAAGAGGGGGGAGTGAGTGAGCAGAACTGCATGAGGGCCTTAAATCACAACGTACTGCTATCATCAATAATAATAATGACAAGAGAAATACATGGGAAGAGGATAAAACTGCTCACCACCTGACAAGCGAGCCATGAACTGAACTCTTCTGGGTTCCTGCCCCCAGTTTTACATCATGATGTACTGTGGTATGAAATACCTCTTTCGTCAGTTTGGGTCAGGTGCCTTGTTTCTGCTTTCTCCCATCTTCCCCTCCTCCCTGAGACAGAGCATGAGACTCAGAAAGTCCTTGTTTAGACCAAAACATTACCAAGCAGTAACTGAAAACACTGGTGTTATCAGCACTGTTCCCAAAATAAAAAACCACAGCACTGCACCACCTACCAAGGAGGAAAGTGACTGCTACTGCTGAACCCATGACATCCTTGTAATTGTGTATGATGCTAAATACTTTACCTGCTTTGAGCTTCATGGAAGAGGACTTAAAGACAACTATAAAAACCTGTAAAAATTATAGTTACCTCTTCAGTACATAAAAATGTCACATCTTTAAAGTTCATTGTCTTTAGTCCTCTAGGGCTATAAGTGAGAAATCATTCCTATTTGGAATCATTCCTATTTGGTTGCCCAGGGAAATTGTGCATGCGCCATCACTGGCGGTGTTCAAGGCCGGTTGGGGCAGAGCCTTGGGTGGTATAGTTTAGAGGGAGGTGTCCCTACCCCTGGCAGTGGGGTTGGAACTAAATGATCTTAAGGTCCTTTCCAACTCTAACTATTCTATGATTTTATGATTCTATGTTTTTCCTGTCATACAGTCATATAGTACACTGTATCTGGGAAAATCTAAAATGCTTTCTTGAATATGCTGTACCTATATTTTTATAGGACTTCTGAAAAAAATAAGTACCCCCCAAAAAACCAGTAAAATAGTTTACATGCATGTTTAAACCCTAAATAAATGTGTTACAATGATCACTTTCTGTGCAAAGTGTCATAAAACTCTACTATTATTATTTTGTTGGTTTTTTACTGCTATTTTACATTCTTGCAAGAACACGAGCGCACACAGAGCAGTGTGCGAATACTATTGTCTGAACAGAAAAATTGAAGATCAGATCCAGATTATGTGGAAGTCAAGAAATGCTATTCTGGGAAAAGAAATAACCACAAACAAAAAACCAAATGATAATAATAAAAAAAAAAACCAAAACAAACAAACAACCAAAAATCAGCTAAACAAGTCAAAGCTAAACATTAGGTAAAATAAACTCAGGACTAGATCTAGTTCTCTGAGGAATAAAATCTCAGTAATAAAAATACCTGCAAATCAAGTGTACATGGTATGTATATTTAAATTATTGATTGCTTCTTTAATAGCAGTAAAATGACTCAATGGCTTGATAAATATTTTCCATCACCAATTTTTATACTATGAAAAGTCAGTTAAGTAATGGAGTAAATATTTATCATGAAATAACCTTTATGTTACTTTATTGTTCATTGATGTCTTGGTGAAATAGTCTGTGGTCTGTTAGGAGGGTTGATGGCTTGCAGTAGAATAATACATATCTTGTGTCTTATCAAAAAATATTAATTTAATATGAAAATATTAAATATCAGAACTCGTATGTTTGAGTCTTCTGTTTATTCACTTCCTACCTTTTGTGGTTGCCTTGATATTTCTGAAAGCTTTGTATTGAAGATATTGTTTCCTACTATTTGCTGTGTTTTATCCAGCTGGCTTTTGAAAGGGGGCCCTCCCACTGAACATGGAAACTGTACCATCTGTCTGAGAAAAGAGGAAGTCTTTTGATCTCTAAAAGAAGCCACTGAAGCTATAAAACCAATCAAAACCAAAGAACTGACTCAAATAAAAGTAACATTGTAGATTTAAGCATTAGTCACTTATTGTGTAGTGATAAAAGCAGTGATAATCGACAAAAGGAAAACAAAGACAACAGCATTAAATTCAATAACCCAGAATAATCCATGATCAATAACAAATTCTGAAAAGTTTAATTTATACTATTTTCTGTGAAGATTTATTATGAGACGATTTTAAAAATTTTGCATTATGAGTAACAATTTTTTTATTTTAAATGAGCTTAACAGAAGGAGATTAATTGTAATGAAATTATATTTTGGCAGAGATTTGTTAGTGAAGAAAGATTAAATATTTTGGATAAATAACTGATTTTAACAAATACATACATTAAAAAACACGTGTTTGAGTTAGGAAAGTAGTAGAAGTAGGAATATTTAATGATATGCTTCATAGAATTTCTAGGCTGACTTTATATATAAGGCTTCATGTGTACAGCTACAGATATTTGATATGCTATTTAGTGTGTGAATATAGACGCACTAGATATCATAAAATCAAATAACAGTTAGAATTGCAAAGGGCCTTAAGATGATCTAGTTCTAACCCAGTTTTTAATGGAAAATCTTGTTTCTACTGTCACAAAGTTCTTTGGGAGTTTCATGAACCACATTATAGCAGAAAAAAGTTGCATTATGACAATAGGAGCCACTGTTCAAGAACTATCTGCAAATGCCTGGGTATGGTTAGCACTTCCTTCGTCAATACTTTTCACAAATACTGTCCATAGGCTCTACTTTGACTCTTGAAGTTGTTTAGAAATATTGTGCTTTACTAGCTTTACTAGACCATGTAGGGTTATACTTTAACTGTGTAAATTTGCAAAATGCTTTTCTTACCCCATGACTTCTGAAAAGGAAGTAGTTTACAGAAGTTGCATACAGATGTTCAGAGTTGTTGCATTTCACCCTTTGACAAGTACAAATATTTTATTAATGCAAATATATACAGAGTTTTGTGGGAGTTTTTTAAAAAGTTATGAAAGTTCTGAGGAACAAAAGTTTAAGTGAATCAACTGTTGATTGTTTTCAAAATATGACGGTACATGTTTACCCTAATTTTTACAGACATAGACTATGAACTACTAACTGATTGTATAAACATTTCAAATCTTTCCTCTTGAATGTGTCTTTCACCACAGCACATATGGTTAGCTGCAGTAGTGGTACCTCCTTCCTGAAACAGAGTATTCAGATCTGAACTAGTTTTAAACAAATTTTACCTTGAAAAATGTAAATTCCATTTATTCTAGGAAGTGAATGAAGTACCTTTAGTTTAAGTTAGTTGACAGATACATATAGGTTATCTTCCAAGACAGAAATTCTAGCTATGCTGTAGTAAATGTAAAATTCAATTACTTCAGTGGAATCAGGATTTTGTCGATAATGTTGTGAGTACTTGCGTTAGTGACAGCCAGGTCTCTGACGTGCTTGTGTGGATTTGCAAGTGTTTGATTTCAGTTGCCCATGTAGTGCCATGAAAAATATTCATCTACTCAGTTAACATTCCTTTGATAAATCGAGTCTACAGCAATAATTATAAAAGAGCCTCTTCAACACAGAGTAGAACAGTGCTCAAAGTATACACCGACAGCTAATTAGACGACTTTTTTTTTGGTTTTTTTTGCTTTTTGGTTGCTTGTTTTTTTCTTGTTTTGTGCAGAAAATAACAGGGAGATATGATTCAGTTCATCTTGTCAAACTACAGCTTTTAATGATGGGCAGATTGTCCTGGGGTTTCTTTCATGTGTGATGTAACAGCAAAATATATTTTAGCAGTAATTTCTAGCTGAGAACAAGATTCTGCTGTGTCTGACATCCAACCAGCCATGAAGGGAGCTAAATACAGTGGCTGCCCTGGAGAGAATCCAGCAGCCACCCCACAGGAGAGTAGTATATAACAGATGGGACCAGGATGACTGATTTAATTAGAATATTTTAATAGAAGAACAGAGAAATATTGCACAGCTCTATCAGTTAGTGAAAAACTCCATTAAATTCCCCAAATTAATTGTTCCATAGGGAGATATGTCAAATAAAGCATATTTTACTGTAATCGCTCTCTCTTTCCTCTCTTTCTCTGCTCCCCACTCCCCTTCCCTCTACTCCCCCCCCTTCTTCTTTTCTTTGGGAAATTACAGATTATCATCCTGATAAAAAATTTGTTACATTCCATTTTTTAAACACCTAAAACTCTAAAAGAGAAATAAGCATTTGAGTATACAAAAATTTTTATATGTCTAGTCATTCAAATGCTGAATAACTTAGAACATTTGAATTAATCTGATACCTTCCGTTCCAAAGATTTTTTATTGTAGGCATATGTTTCCTAATTATAAATAAAAAAAAAAAAAAAGCCAAAACAAATAGAAACATATGCCAATGACAAATTATTTGTTATATTTTGCATGAGATGTAACCTTCTTCTAACAAAAGTAATTGTTTGCCCGTGTTTTTTAGTTTGGGTTTTTTTTTTTTTTTTTTAGAAATGTTAAAATAATTGCTTATGAATGACTTTAAATGCTCTCCGTGATATCTCCTTATACTGTCACAGGGCAGAGTATTATGTAAACTATCTTTCCTGTTCATAATAGAATCTGTAATAAATAATTCTAGCCATATAATAATTTCATCTTTGGGTTGGAAAAAAATATTATATTTTAGGAACTATAGCAAGCTTACTAATGATAATGAAAAAATGACGTCCCAAAAAGCTTAGCAACACAGTGTTTAATGGTAAGTCAATTCTTGGAATAATGGAATCTAATATCAATTAAGCATGATAGAATCTCCCATTCAGTAACTGTTTAAGTGCCAAGAAGAAGAACAAATAGTCTAGCTAACAGCACAAGAAAAGAATCTCAGTATAATATTGTAGGACCTTCCAGTACATCAAATTATAAAGGGCTGGAAACTTATTGAAAGAATATTTAAAGAAGACAAAGAGAATACTTCATCATCATCATCAGAAGTGAGGACAGAGTTTTTTGTTGACAGTGGTTCATTTATGCAGGTCAGATTTTAATCATTCCTCTTGCAAAATGAGAGTGTTATACTTCTTGAATGTGAAATGTAACCAATGCAAATTTAAAAAAAAAAATATGGATGGCATCATTTTTTCTGCATATGGTACTGAGACATTTTCATTTTCATGATGACTTCTCTGAAACAACTGTCTTCAAGTTGCTTTTATTTTTTATAGTGAATATTTCTGTAGAAATTTGATTTCATAGTTTTGCAGATTTTTAGCCTACATTATTCACAAAAAAAAATACACTCCCCATTCAGGTATAGCTCATAACTGATCTTGAATTTTCTGGTTTCTACAGAGTATTCAGGATACTTATTAAAAAAAAGGAAAAGGCACACATTTCTTCCTATATATACGGTCTGTCAATTTGACTGCCTATGGTTTTTGTTGTTGAATGATTCAATGTGACATATATTACTATACCTTCCCTTATTCATAGTCACTAAATATTTCAGCAGCAGCCTAGATCAGAATGGTTAAAGAGCTTAAAACTTGCACTTCTGGAGTGTCATCCTGACATTGAGAGTGCCCCAATAAAGAAATTAATGCAACATGAACAATACAATTACAGTACAATTAATACCACAGTCAGAACAGCAGTTCATTTTAAAATTTACAGCTTCTAATGCAAAATGAAGTCAAAGTGGTTCCTTAAATTTTCTGTTTTAGAAAGGAACTCAATTTACCTTAGTTATATATTAGTAACACCATGTTCTGTATTTTATTGTGCATACTCAAATGCAGCAGTAATATCTCTGCTCTTGTTTCAGACAGGTTGCTTGTAAAAATTGTTAAAATCACTGAACACAGGTCCTTTACTGCTTTGAGGTATATTGTTCTCTTTGGGAGAGATAAATTCCTCTTCATACAACTATTATTTAGGGTGATATTGGTTGATCAAGAAGTCAACTTCTTGCTTGAAATCAATTTTCAATAACACTTTAAATTCATCTTTTAACACCTTGTGTAGAAATATTAGAAGCTAAAAAATGCAGAGAAGTGACAAAATCACCATCTCTGGAAGTTTTCAAAAGAAGTGCAGATGATGGCTTTACTGACATGATTTAGTGGTGGAGTTAGCAGTTGTGGGGCAATGGTTTGACTTAATGATCTTAATGATTTTTCCAACCTAATTGATATTATGAGACTACATTTATAAATTTTGGATGTCTAAAAATGAAAATAATTTCAAATTCATAACAAAACTAAGATGTTGCTACAATGTGTATATAATTTTATTAATTGCTTTGTTATCAATGACAATAAGTCAGTATCTCAGTCAGACTATAGTATTTATGAACAATTTTATCTTTGTGTATTGAATTATATTTGCATTAGAATGCTTTTAAATGCTTGAATTCACGCATTTGTAATGCATGAGATTTTTTTTAGACTTCAACATTATTGTAAAAGGTTGTTGAAGTGTGAAAATTGTAGGAATTAATGTGAATTTTATGAAAACAAAAGCAGAGATTGCAGTTTTCTTTCAACTCCTAATAACTCTTTTTTTTGGCAAATTTTCAGTTGTTCTGATTAACTGAGACTAGGAAGAAATCTAAAAGACATAATTAATATTTTACTCAAATTATACAAGGACACTTGGGTTATTTTTTTTTTTTTTAAGTAAAATAAGACAAGTTGTATTTAATATATAGGACTATCTTTACCTTGAATATATAAGTGAACCTACACTAAGTACTTAAATATCTTTTTTGTTTACAATAATTAGTCACTGGTAAACAGGTACCAGTGACTTAAAATAATTAGTCAGTGGTAACCAATGGATGGAACAATGTTCACTAAAGTTTTATATTTGACATTATCATGAAATCACATGATCATTCAGGTGCGAAGGTACCTTGGGATGTCTTCACTCCAATGTTGTGCACAAACAAGATCAGGTGTGAGACCAAACCAGGTTGCTCAGAGATCTTTTGAGACATATCATGGGAAATTAGAGATAAAGAGTGACCAACATTTATGAAGAAATCTGTTCCACTCCCTTACTTTCCTCATGTTGCTGAAACTTTTCCTCACATTGTCTGAATCTCTCTTGCTTCAGTTTATGTTCATTGCCTTTTGTGTAGTCTCCCTTTAACAGCCTCATGCTTCACTGTGAAAAGCATAGCTCTGTTATATTTGTTCAGAGGCTTTTAGATGCCCTTGAACCCGTTTTTGCCCCAGATTGAACCAGTCTCTCCCCCCCAGTTTCTCAAGGCACAATTGCTCCAGCCCTCACTTTTTCTGGCATCTGCTGAACTTACTGTTTATTAATGTTCTTCCAACATTTTATCAATGTTCTTCCAACATTTTAAGGTATGTGATTTAACAAGAGCAGAGTAGAAGATAAGCAGTCTTTTGATCTCCTGCTAATACAATCCCAGGTGCTGTTGCTGTCCTTTGCTACTAGGGCATGTTTCTGGCTCGTGTTCGGTTTGTTGTCAACCAAAGCTTCCAACTCATTTTCCACATAACTGCACCCCAGCCAGTGTATCCCCTATCCTCAGCCTGTATTGCTGAAAGAGATTATTGCTTCCCAAGTGCAGGTCTTTTTTGAGTTTCATAAGGTCCTTGTTGGTCCATTCTTTCATTCTGCTTAAGTGCCTCTGGATGACAGCCTTGTCCTCGAGCATATTGGTTTATACCCCCAGTTTAGCATCATTCACAAGCTTGATAGGTGTACTCTGTTCAGCTCCCCCAGGTCATTGATAAGGATGATGTATTGTACAGGTGCTAATGTAGACCTTTGTAGAATACTACTTGTGAATGGCCTCTAACTACAAGGCAACGGATTAGCTATGGTCATCTGACCCTGTCCATGCAAACATGTTTCTTATTTAGTTTTCCATGCATCCAGAAAGCAATGTCCCAACTTACATGCTTCACAAGAATATTGTGGGATAGAGTTTCAGAGTCCTTTCCCTCTCATCTCCTCCCCCCTCCCCTCAACTTTTCTTACACTGGACCCAGTTTCCTGATACGTCTGTTTTTCTAAGTATCAAAAAACACTTGTCCTTAGTTACCCACTAACTTAACTAACCAACTTCGCTCTTCAGAGCTGATTATCATGTTCCCAGTTGTGATAATTTTCTTGTTTATGAATAGCAAATCCAACTGTGTTTGAACTCTAGCTCAAGCAGGATCAATCAATTATCCTTGACAACCTCCAGTTACCTCTCAGATTGCTTGCAACCCTTCCTGTTCCTCTTCCAGTTGTTGTCAGAGAATTTAACTCTCCTAATGAGAATTAATGTCTGTGATCCGTAAAGACTTCTTTCTGTTGTTTAAAGAAGACTTCATCTACTTTCTTATCCTGTTTGGGTGTTCTGCAATAGACTCCCATCATAATGTCACTCTTACTGGTCTCTCTGTGTTCTACAAGCTCTAAACCACCTTATTGTCTGTTTTATAGAAGAGCTCCATACATCCTGTCTGCTTCTTAACACAGAGGGCAAAGTCCTCATTGTCTTTCCTGCCTGTTTTTCCTCAAAAAACTTGCACTCCAGCAGTGTGAGCTGTCCTCTCAACATCTTATTTATTCTGAAGATGTCGCAGGTCTGGCACTGCACATGGATCTCTGCTTCAGCCTACTTGTTTCCCAGGTTACATTTGAGATGCTCCCCCTTGAAATCCTGTTCTGGAGGTCTACCTTGTTCTCCTCACCCTAAATCCATACAACCCAAGACTCTCTGAAACTGCCTACTAGCATTGAAACAGTTTCTGACCTGAGAATCTCTCTGTTTTTCCTCAGGCCTTTGCTTTTACCACGGGGACAGAGAATATAATCTCTATCCTGGTTTTGGTGGGAGAAAGTTAATTTTTTTCCTGGTAGCTAGTACAGTGGTATGGTTTGGATTTAATATGAAAATAATGTTGGTAATACACCCATGTTTTAGTTGTTGCTAAGTAGTGCTTACCTTAATCAAGGACTTTTCAGGTTCTCATGTTGGTCTGCCAGTAACGAGGTGTCTAAGAAGCCAGGAGTGAGCACCACCAAGATAACTGGCCTGAATTGGCCATAAGGATATTCCATACCACAGCGCATCATGCCTAGTGTGTAAACTGAGGGGAGTTAGACAGAAGGGACCTATTGCTGCTTGGGGATGAGCTGGGCATCCATCAGCAGATGGTGAGCAATTGTATTGTACATCACTTGTTTATTCCTTCCTCTCTCTTTCTTTCATGTTGTTGTTATTATTATTTTTATCATTTTCTTGCTCATTATTATTGCAATAACTATCACAATTATTACATTATTATATTTTACCTTTACTTCAAATATTAGACTGCTCCCATGTCAATCCGCTATATCTAACTACAGACCAGTCAGCCTCACCTCTGTGCCTGACAAAATATTGGAGCAGATTCTCCTGGAAGTCATGCTGAGGCACATGAAAAACAAGAAGGATCTTGGTGACAGCCAGCATGGCTTTACTAAGGGGAAATCCTGCCAGACCAATCTGGGGGCGTTCTATGATGGGACTATGGAACTGATGGACAGGGGTAGAGCAGTTGGTGTCATCTACCTGAACTTTTGCAAAACGTTTGACACTGTCGCACATGACTTCCTTGTCCCTAAGTTGGAGAGACATCAATTTGATAGGTGGACTACACAGTGGATAAAGAACTGACTGGATGGCAGCTCGCAAAGAGTTGTGGTCAATGGCTCAATGTCTAGCTGGAGATCGGTAGCGAGTGGTGTCCCTCAGGGATCAATGTTGGGACCGGCCTTGTTCAACATCTTTGTCAGTGACATGGACAGTGGGATTGAGTGCACCTTCAACAAGTTTACTGATGACACCAAGCTCTGTGGCTTGGTTGATACGTTGGAGGGAAGGAATGCCATCCAGAGGGATCTAGACACGTTTGTGAGGTGGGATGATGCCAACCTCATGAAGTTTAATCATGACAAGTGCAAGGTCCTACAGATGGGCAGCTGGGTCGGATCAATCCCAGGCACAGCTACAGATTGGGTGGAGATGAGATTCAGAGCAGCCCTGCCGAGAAGCACATGGGAGTGTTGGTTGATGAGAAAATGAATACGAGCCAACAGTGTGCAGCCCAGAAAGCCAACAATACCCTGGGCTGTACCAAAAAGATTTTGACCAGCAGGTCGAGGGAGGTGATACAGCCCTCTACTCTGTTCTTGTGAGACCTCACTTGGAGTATTGTGCGCAGTTCTGATGTCCTCAACATAAAAAGGACATGAAACTGTTGGAACAAGTGCAGAGGAGGGCCACGAGGATGATCAAGGGACAGGAGCACCTCCTCTATGAAGACAGGATGAGAGAGTTGGGGCTGTTCAGCCTGGAGAAGAGAAGGCTGAATGCAGTCCTCCTAGCAGCCTTCCAGTATCTGAAGGAGGCCTATAGGGATGCTGGGGAGGGACTCTTCATGAGGGACTGTAGTGAGAGGACAAGGGGTAACGGGTTCAAACTTAAACAGGGGAAGTTTAGATTGGACCTGAGGAAGAAATTCTTTGCTGTAAGGGTGGTGAGGCACTGGAATGGGGTGCCCAGGGAAGTTGTGAGTGCTTCATCCCTGGTGGTGTTCAAGGCCAGGCTGGACAGAGCCTTGGGTGACATGGTTTACTGGGAGGCGTCCCTGCCCAGAGCAGGGGAGTTAGAACTAGATGATCTTAAGATCCTTTCCAACCCTAACTATTCTATGCTTCTATGATTCTATGATTTGACATTTTTTCTGATTTTAGTCTCTATCTCACCAGAGAGTTGCAGGTCAGTGACTAAGCAGCTCAGTGGTACTTTGTTACCAGGTGGACTTAGACTATGGCATCTTGACATTTCTTATTATAGAGCTATTTCTGTCAGCTTTGGATGTATTACCATTGTAGGTCATCCACATGAAGACTAATTTGAATAGGTAATCTACCCATTCAAGCAGGTACATCATTTAGTGAAATATATACCTTGGATTCGCAATGTTGGTACAATCTTCCAAATTGTAAATGAGTTCTGGAAATGCAATACTCTGAGTATGGTTTGTGTTTCAGCATCACAGCATCACAGAATCACAGAATCACAAAATAAAATGAAAGGTTGGAAAAGACTTTTATGTTTATCAAGTCAAATTGCTACCCCAGGACTGCCAAATTCACCTCTAAAGCATGTCATAATTTTATATTAGTCTAATCCTTCCTTTTCCTTTATTTTGGCTAATGTAGGTTAGCTGAAATTGAAGGTAGTCTTGATTAGTTCTGATTTAAGAGTTTCTATGCAATATGCAAGGGGTTGCAGTTTCACCATTTTCTTAAATGTTCAAAAGCCAAACTAAACTAAGACTGTGATAAAGCAGAAGTTGTCAAAATACATAAAATTTGCTGCCAGAAATTGTTAGGTTAGTACTGTAAAACTCAAAAAAAAAAAATTCTATGTCCTATTAATGAAGATAAGATTTACGAAGTAAAAAAAAAAAAAAAAACCAAACAAAAAAAACAAACAACAAACTTCTTAATGAAAAGCTTCATTAACAAATTTCAAGTGATCTTTCACAACATATAAATGGTAATGTCTCATGTGAAACAGTGTATTTCAGTGGATTACAATTTTAAAGAAGAGATACAGATTCAGCAAAAGGTATACATGTAAAACTACTTTGGTGCAGGAACTCTTGTTAATCTTGCGGGTAACTCTTATAGCACCAGATATTCTGTTATTCTGTGTCTCATGCCATATTCAGCTTCCCATGAAGACAGATGATAGAGGTAATATTTAGGTGTTCAGCAAAGTAATAATACAGGTAATTTATTATTCACCGTATTTAAAATTTTTGTAACAAGTGTAACAATTGCATGCAGGCCTACTTGACTATACTATGTTTAGTAGCAATAAAGATAATTAAACAAAAGCAGAAACAAAGAAAGAACCTTAAATGTCTGACTGAAATTTTCAGTGTACCCCTTACTACTCTGCATAACATCCCGGTAACTAGATGACAGTCTTAATTCTAATATTTCCCAGTTGGAGGGCTCGTAACTTTATTCTTGGCTTCTATGCAATACAGAAAAATAAATCAGTGAAGACCTGTTCCAGAAGTATGGAAATTGCTGAATGTCATATTGGCAAATACTTTCTTCTGGGGTTTATTTGAGATTGATTGCTCATTTAAACACACTATTCCTTCATTTTCAGTGAAACACACTGACAGTAAATTCACTGGCAGGATGTGCCCAAGTATGTTTAGACTGAGGCACTGGAAAATGTTAAAACCCATAGTATTCTGTAAAAATCTTCCTTCTATTGATCAAAAGACAAATATCTTTGTCAGCAGTATGTGGCAGCAGGAGATGCAAACTTTAAACAATACCTCTGTCGTGGGCTCAGCAGCAGTCATTTTTCTCTGTTTTGTAGTAGCTGGTGCAGCACTGTGTTTTGGATTTTCAGCTTGGGAACACTGCTGATAACACCAGTGTTTATAGTTATGACTTAGAATATTTAGGCTGGGCAAGGACTTTCTGAGTTTCATGCTCTGCCAGGGAGGAGGGGAAGGTGGGAAAAAGCTGGGAGGAAGCAGAGACAGGGCACCTGACCCAAACTGACCAAAGAGGTATTCCATACCACAGCACATCATTCCCAGGGTGTAAAACAGAGAGGAGAGACCCAGAAGGGTGGGGGGACACTGCATGTCTTGGTATGAGGCGATGGGGGTGCACTGCTTGGTCAGGCTGCGTGGAAATTTGTTGGTGAGCTCTTGTATTCTCTCCTTGCCATTATTATTGCTGGCAGTAACAGTAGTGATTTCTGTTGTACTTTAGTTAAACTGTCCTAATCTCAACCTGTGGGAATTGCACTCTTTCGATTCTCCTCCCCATTCCCTGGAACTGGGGAAGAAAGAGGGAGGAGTGAGTGAGAGAACTGTTTGAGGGCCTTAAACCATGACAACCTCTCTTGCTATCTTTTTTTATTGCCTTACTAATATACTCTTTAAATTTACCACACAAACCTAAGACTGATTACTCCATACTGTGTATGTCTCTATATGTGTAATGAAAAGAAAAATATAGCACCCTTTTTTTCTACTCCAACTGTTTCACAAATTCAATTTGATGTCATGTTTTATGCATTGCAATGAAAAATATCTCATAATTCAAATTATAAACACTTTAATGCTGGGCCTCGATTTCCATGTCTCCTCAAAATAAATGAGAAATGTTTACCTCTTTGCAACAGGGGCAGACAATTCAAAAAGGAAAATCTATACAGTAACCTAATTTGCAGTTTAAACTTTTCAAGGGTCATAAGGTTTAGTGTAGTCATGACAGTAGTCATAGGCATGCATTGAGTCTGTGTAGACTGCATACTTACGAGCAGAGAATGCTGAATTATTATAATTAATTAATCTGGTGATTTATAATTTAGCCTTTGTTGTCATTTTGAATTATGCATATGCTCATGACAATTATTTTTTTTAATTGTTTATTTGTACCTTTTCTAATTTTTAGCAGTTACCTACATTTGCCTAGCCCTGATTATGAAGTGAAAAAATTGTTTTTTTTTGTTTAGATAGAAAAAGTTTAACTGTCTTTTACCCTTTTCCTAGTTTAGGAGGTTTAGTTTGATTTGGTTTGGTTTGTTTTTTTTTTTTTTTAAATAATTATTTTAAATTGTCAGTGCTGTTAAATGAAAAAATAATCATTAAATTACAGTGAAAATCGTTGCATTGCAAAAAAAAGGGTTTTTAAAATTTCTAACAAGAAACAACTTCCTTTATTATTAAGTATTTTAAATCACAGAAGTGACTTTGTACTATTAATGCAGAAGATATTGCCTTTAGTGGATAAAATGAAACATTCCTGACCACCCTGTGTCTTTTAAGATTTCTCTCATTTACTCTGTGATATCCTGTGTTGCTGACTTTTGAAGTCTTTTTTTCTTAGTCCACAGACTTTAATAACATCTAACAAGAACAGCCACGAAGTAGAATTTATTTAAAAATCAGAAATATTCTTGTGCTGGTTTTAAGAACTACTTTTAATTTGAATAGTTCTGTATCTCATCACAATATGATACAAAAATATAAGTGCTTGAAAAGTGTGAATTTATGGCTGTATGGAGGCTTTTTTAATTTTACATCTCATATAACAACCCTTACTCAGCAACATACTTAAGTTTGGGTTTAAAACTAAATATTTAGTAAACCTCACTCAAATCAATCCTAAATTTGTTCTAGTTTTTCACTAATTATACCTTAGACATCAAAGCAAGTATGTCAGTTTGACAAGTGCTGTATGATATTATGAACTGCTAAAATTCCTATAAAACACTTCATTTAAAAACAAGTGTTTTCTTAATGAATAAAATTAGGTCCCTCAACTTTCTCATCTAAATGATCAGGTAAGGGATGTGAATAGTGTAATGACAAAGTTTGGCATGGCTAGAAACTAATAAAGATGGCTCAATAAAACAAGACTAATCATAATAAATTTTCACAGTACTAAGTGGCCAGGCAAAAATTCTGGAAGAAATTTAAGGCTGATAAAAACAAAATCTAAGTAAGGAAGCACACTGATCTATTAAACAGAATGATGTTTTCTAAATTAATTATTGCTGCTCAGAAAATAAATCTTAGTAACACTGTGAACACAAGAAGGAAAGTAACATACTAGAATTTACCAGGGGAGCAGTAGAGCAAAAACTGGTAAATTCATAATGACAATGAATAAATCCACAAGAATCTATATATGAGGAAGAAATCCTTTACTGTAAGGGTGGTGAGGCACTGGAATGGGTTGCCCAGGGAAGTTGTGGATGCTCCATCACTGGTGGTGTTCAAGGCCAGCTTGGACAGAGCCTTGGGTGGCATAGTTTAGTGGGAGGTGTTCCTGCCCCTGGCAGGGGTGTTGGAACTAGATGATCTTAAGGTCCTTTCCAACCCTAACTATTCTGTGATTCTATACCCTAATTACTGTATGAAGTCTGATTCCTTCATCTCTAATGTTTTATTGTGGAGCTAGAAAATATGTAGAAAAGGACTGCCAGAGTATTCAGAAGCATAGCTTCCTTACAAGCTTAAGAGGAAGCTTAATAGAGATAGAATGATTAAGTTCAGAAATTTGGGATAGAAACAGTGATATCTATGGCTTTATAGTTGTCTCTTAAACATCATCTTTTGCTTTATTGCTAAGTTCTTTATAACAGTGCAAATTCAATATCAATTAAAAAAAAAGAAAACAACAAAAACAAACAAGCAAACAAAAAAAAAAAAACAAAAAAAAAAAAAAAAAAAAAACACCACGGT
>JASSUY010020851.1:1235-11342 GCA_032466535.1 Forpus xanthops
CTCAGAAAGTCCTTGGCCAGCCTAAACACTCCAAGCCATAACTATAAACACTGGTGTTATCAACACTGTTCCCAAGCTGAAAATCCAAAACAGTGCTGCACCAGCTACTACTTAAAGGAGAAAGACGACTGCTGCTGCTGAACCCATGACATCATGCAACTGCTCTTCCCAAGTAGAGGCAGCATATTAACTACCCTACAATCTTTTCTTAACTTAGGTTTCACTAAATATTACTGGAATAATGAGATTTGCTATTTCATCTAGTAGTTCTTCCAGAATTGTGGCAAATTGCCCCATACTCTTCCACCAGCATGTCCTTGACACCATTTCCATAACTGCATTTCCACTACTAATTTCACCTTTGCCATCCACAATAAACATTACGTTCCTACTACAGATTGAGGCAAAACATGAGTTTAATGTGATTATGTTAAAATGGTTACCCATCACTGTACTGAATGACACAGCATGTTAAATCATATGCTGTGGTTGGTCTATGGCTTATGAATTCCAAATTCCAAACTGTATAATAAATTAGTGCATAATGTTGGAATATGCAGAGAAAGCGTAATTCCAAATGCCATTTCTCAATCAGTCCTTGCCTTTGGCTTACTATTGTCAGCTGACAAGCAGCTGAAGCAGATCTGAATGCTGCTTCCCAGAATGCCAGAATCTTGTCCATTTCAGTCACTTTCTAGTTCACTGGAGCACAGTTGGCAGCAAGAACACAGGGATGTCAGAAAAGGCTCTCCCACACAAAGCTAGGATTTGATTGGAATAAGCAAACTGGGAAGTTAATGCTCGCTGAGTGAAGAGCTGAAATGCGGTGGCAGCTTCCACTTTCAAGGATAAGAACTGCAGCAACAGCATGGGTTTGGTGTGGAAGGTGAGAATTCTGGAACGTAAGGTGGTGGTGGAGTCTGTAGCATAATACAAACATTTTCGACCAGCTACTGTGCTAGAGTCACAGATTTTATCTTCAACAAAAATATAATGCACATGACAGAAAAAATGCACTGCTAATAAAACCTCTTTCAATTTTAAGAAGCTCAGGGTTTGATTCTGCAGTAATGAGTTTGGATGCCCAGGCTAAAGCTACATCATTTATTTTCAACAAAGATCACCAGCTGCTCACACTACCTTAAAGGAAGTAAAGTTTGATGCATCAATTATTTTAATAGATCTGACAGCATTCCATACTGTTTTAGACTTTATATCAAGAACAGTTATTTCTGGCAGCTGTAACCTACCAAATTCTGGCTAGGCATTCAATTAACATGACAAAGCATCATCACAAACTGCAATTTTGTCATAGCATTTCATAGCTCTCTGGTAAGTCCCTGCATCCATGACTCTCATAAAGCCATCTGTTCTGATGCCATCATGGCTATCACTTTTTCAAATGGTCATAAATTAAAGAATAGAATCCCAAAGAAGTGACTGTCAGCTGTCAGGACAAACTGTAACAAGGACCCTGAAAAAAAAGGGAAATTGAAATGGCTCTGCAGCTAATAGAGGTTCACTTGCCTTTAACATCTGTAACGACATCTGCCTTAATTTGTTACATCCCCCCATAGCAAAAAATGGCTTTGTTCTTCAATGAGAGAACATACTTTTTTAGCTATGTCTTTATTATAAATTACTTATATAAAGGTAGCAAAAACTACTTACCAGCAGAGAATGGCAATAGCAGTCCTCTCTTTTAGTAGGTAAGATCATCTCTGATAGAAGGCAAATATTTTTCCAAAGTACTAAAATAATCTTTGTCCATGTAAATTTAGAGCTCTGAAACTATTTTCACGCAGTGTATTGTACAGAAGAAATCTTGAATCATAGAATCAGCAAGGTTGGAAAAGACCTTCAAGATCATCAAGTCCAACCGTTCTTCAGCATTAATAAGCCCTCCACTAAACCATCTGCATGATTTTTTAAAAATGTCTATTTCCATAGCCCTTTACTGATAATGTAATTCACTACTTGGCCTAAGTATGTTATGCTAGCTAAAGTAATGTAGCAGAATACAGCATGTATGCTCTGGAATAAAGTTAACTTTTAACAGCTATCTCCAAAAGCACAGACTGTAATAAAGCCTGGTTTGGTTTTCCAAAGACTGTGTCTTTTACCTCTGCAGCAGAGATTTTACAAGTTCTCTCTCTCATGTGTACTTGCTAATATCTAATAAAAAATGGAAATAATGAAACAGCCGTGGCAGTCTGTCCTCCTGCCTCTATTTTTGTTGTACTTGCACAAGCCCAGATGACTCATTTTTTATTAGTAGTATTTTTATTTTTATATCATTCCTTCTTCTGTCCAGATGAAACTGGCTAAAGAATTGAAAAGTTATGAAGGCAAAGCTGACAAGCACACACACAAACAATGATTTCCTAATTTCCTAAGGATCTTGGTCTTACACAGCAAGCTCAAGATGTGTGATCTGAACAGTTTATCAGTACTGGCTGAGGGAGATTGAACACACTGTGCTGCAACAAACTATTTCACCAGCATCACTGATTAAAAAGACTAATCAACGAATTAAAACCCAGAAAGAAATTTAACTCAAATGTTAATTTCAGATATATCCATCAAGGAAACATTCCTAACTTCATTTATGAAGTTTAGTTCTTGGAATAAGAGGGCAGCATTTAAAAACTCTAGGATTGTTCATCAAAGTATTAAAAAAAAAAATTCAAAGAATCAAATGCCTGCAGCCTAATGGGCCTACTACATCCATGCTATATTGCTCAAGTATTCTGGGCAGTGTCTTTCCTTGCAGTGCTCCGCTTTTAACAGTGTGAACAATGTTCATGTTTTTATATTTCTGCCAAGTAAGTGCTTTGCTAATGAATTACTTTGCTTGGTTCATCTGAGCAGTACTAAAAGACTGAAGATTTCTTCCAGGTCAAATGCTTTATGCAAAGATACGTGGCTTTTAAGTATGAACTCTCCACTTTCCTACTCTATTCTATTTTCATTTCTCCATTTTTTAACTATTCTATGATTCTATGTTTTTACATCTCACTATTTTGCTAATACTTCTTTTCAGTTCTATGTCAGTTCTTAAGAAAGAAAAGATGGTCCTAAAAGCAACATTAAATGCAGTGTAAGGGCAATTTCTTGAAAGCCAGCTTTCTTGAATCACCACAACAGTGGCTATTATAATGCAGGATCTCTCAGATTTGTGTGAAAAAGCCACATGTATAAACTACATATTTCAGGTCAGAGCTTAGCACAAAGAAGCTGTAATTCATTGTTACGTGCAGAGACTTTCCAGTTTCCCAGACTCTGGTAAGTCCATCTTAGTACAAAACTACATTGCACTTCAACATCTGGAAAATAACAAATATTTATAGCCAGTCTGACAAAATTCAAGGTATTAAACTACCCTCTCTTATATACCTCCCACTAATCACAGTGTGGGAGCACAGAGTTACAGTTTGCTAAATCTTACCAAAGTGATCTCCTTCCCCAGACGATATTAGCCCTCTTCAGGAAAATGCTGACCTGAGACATCTTACTCAAAACTGTATTTATTGCATGTAATGGCAATTACATGAGCAGTCAAACAACATAACAACAAAAGGAAATTTATTAAATCAGTTCTCCAAATCTGACTCATGCTACACATGAGTAAATATGCAAGAGTTATATATGTACTCAACAATTCATGTTAAGGGCTATAATATCCTCCAGCTTCCCCCCAGGACATAAATGAAGATCTTGTCTAGTTCAAACCCAGGTAGGAGTGTGGTTTGTAAGACAGGACGACGCATCAAAGCACAGAACTGGACAGAAGATCTGAGAAAAACCTAACAACCCATTATACTGAAAGCAGCATTCCTTTTTCCTTCAGATCTCTATCCACAGACTTCATATTTAGTGCTGGTTTGAAATTAGCTTTTCTAGGATTTTGAACTTTCTACTGAGTAATAACGCAAGATAAGGAACAAAGATCTATGGAATCAGTTTACCTTTATAACACATAAAGTACATTACTATAAGTGCTAAGCCTAACGAAGCTCTCAAAACCAGATCAAACAGGAATCATAGGAACAAAGTACTGATGTCACAGATACTTCTGAAAATTGGTGCTCCAAACATCATCTTCATCAACCTTCTCAGCTCCAATGACTTAGGAAATATATTAATTGAGCAGATCAAAGACAACATTGACAAAATCTTCCAGAAAGGAAGACAGTAGGTGGAAAGAGAGATGTAGGTAAATGAACTGATTTATTATTTAAAAATACTGAAAATTCTGCAGTGAATTTGAGCCAAGGGCTTCATTATACTTGCTTGAACTTAAATGGTTATCAATGAACCGCCACATATTTGTACACTTAAACTGCACACAAAGGCAATAACTGTCAGAAGTATAATTTTCCATGCTAAATGACAGAGCTGTTTTAATCATCTACATTTTAATAGGAGGTCCATCAGTGGCAGTACTAAGTTTAAATATCATAAGGGAAAACCCTCCTAAATTCTGCCAGTCATTTGCAAGTCAAAACCCAAAAAAGACATCCTACAGGCTTCCTTCAGCAGGCAGTTGGAATATTGATGCTGCTGCCCTAACAAGACTGACTAATACATTTGAGATCCCTGTGGGGAAAATGATTTTCTTCAGAGTGCAAAAGCACTGGGAAGAATAAATACCTGAATTAAATGTGAGTCCCACAAATGTGATGCTCAGAATGAGAAATCAGGAGGCTTGTATTGCATTTAAAGCTAGGGAAGTTGCAGCATCTATGCCTCAGATTCTCCATTCCTTGACTGGGAATAAATAATACATACTTCAAGGCAAAACATACTTGAAACATAACATGTTCACCACTCAAAGCTGTTATGAAAATAAACTCTATAACCTTTTTAAAATATCTGGACTTTCAATTTAGAAAAAAAAGAGATTTCAGTCCTTGTCTTGCTATCTACCACACCAACTGTCTTAAGTTGCCACACTATCTGCAGCTGCTGAACTTAGCCAGTTACCTTTTACTCCTCTAAACTTGCTCAATGCTTAAAAATATAAGGAGAGCTGAGACTAAATAATGCAGCTATATGGCCAAATATAAAATAGGGAATTTAAGATTTAAATCAGCTCTCGCTTCAACAATGTAAAAATTCAGAGGGTGGAGGTAAAAAAAAAAAGAACAAAAAAATCCTGTAACTACTGGTATTTTTTTCAAATACTAAGAGTTATTTGCAAAGTCAGAGTTTTATTAAAATGTACAGGCAAGATTTGTACTTATCTGATTATCTGTGGAAACTAAAAAGCTCTTACCTTTTTGCTGACTACACATTCCATGCATATTAATATGAGAATTAAAAAGGTGTAGATCAACACTGCACTGCTGATAGAAGTGATAAAAGCCCAAAACAGCTTTCTGTTTTCAAGTTTAGCATTTCTAAGTCTCACTCATTATGTATTTTTCCACTCATATCAGTTTAGCCAAGTAACTTACCAAGATAGAAGCAGCACTAAAAGCATTAATAACTGTAAATCTGCATTCACTATTTTTCATGTAGAGTGAACCTGTATTAAGCACACAGTTGGTAAACACACAGTTGGTACGTTTACTTCCAGATTGCAAAAGTACTGGAAAGAGTCTAATTTTAGAAAACATTCATTCTTTTGTTTTACACATAGATAACCGGATCAAGCAAATACACAGTACAGCAGAGCCTCTGATGTAGGTGTACCCAGCACCCACGTTAAGCATGATCAGGTACAGTGAGCCTGCAGAGTTGACCAGACTCTTCAATCATTATCCAATTAACATACATGGAAACTCAGACCATTGTTTCACAATGCCAAAGTTACAGCATCAATACCAGTTTACCGAGACACTGGCTTATAACATTAGTGTTGATGTTAATGTTACATCACACCATAGTAACACCAAGAAAAGATCCTTTACACTCAGTAGAACATCAGACTATAAAGGCATCCAGACTTTCTAAGTAAAAGTAAAGGCATTTTATTTTCTGAGACAATATAAATCCAAACCCAGAGATATTAAGATAATCAAGTTGCGAGAACTGGATTATCTCCATCCTAGAACTGAAAGATAAAAGAAATCAAGAAAGTTAATAGGGGAAGCATTTTTTACTACCAAAAAGTAGGATACTGTTTGTATTTCAGAAAGAAAATTATTACTTCAGCTTTCTTTACTTACATGCAAAGCCTTAGAACAAATGTTGAAAAAAGAAATTATTAGCTGTGTAGTAAGAGAAAAGTGGAATAAACCACAGTATTGTGTTTATCATTGGTGAGACACCAAGCTACGCTGTACAGTATTTCATTAGATGGGTTAATTCCACGGAAAAAAAAAAAATAAATAAAAAAAAAAGTTGCAGAACTAGTATCTCTGGATTTTAGTAAAGTTTCAATAAACTGGATAAAGGAAAACAAACCAAATTAGAGATGGCACAGAGCAGCACAAGAATATGAACAGGAGTTAAGAACTAGTTTGCACTAGGTCAATTCTGCCAATAGGGATGGAGGATGTAAGTAGACCTCAAGGTTTAGCCTCAGGCTATATTTTAGTTTAATTTATTGTCTGATCACATATGTATCAAAAATGCTGATGAAATTTGATTGCAATGACGTTCAGTACAGAAGCAGGCTATCCAAAGTCTTTGAGTAAAGAGCTTTCCAGTCCACAGCTTTGGTCACAATGGTTTTACCTAATAGATCATCCTCATCTATTCGCCAACTCTAGTTACAGAAGAAAGAAGTCCATTCTATTCAGAGAAAACATATGTCATTTTTAGCGAGATGCAGAAGACAAGGTGGCCAAACAGCATTATCCTCTCCCCTCCTGAGAAATTAAGAGATGGTAGCTTTCTGAAGAATAGTAGCTGCACACAACTTTCTTCATCCCATTTGTTGATATGCATTGAAAAAAATATCTTCTAATATAAAGAATAATGGAAAAACAACAAACAATCCTGAGAAAGGAACACAGTTTTCCAAGTCACACAAAACACACTTGAGATTTTCTATGAATTAAAGCTCACTGAAATAATTGTTTTCTCTATTAGTTTGATCATCTAGATTTACAAAATGCCCTGACATAAAAAATAGCCTGGCACTAACCTTAAATGCCATTTCTTTAACTCCATTTAAAACCAGTTAGCTACCAAACCCCACAGTCTATGGTTAAAGAAAATGAATCTTGGAGAAATTACATTATGCTATTTGCACATAGTAATTTGATTGAATCCTTTCAAAGTGCAAGGTTCAACTAATCTTTAAACTGAAGACTAGTGAGCAGGGGAAGGGCTGCTAAGTACAATACTGGCTAGTTGGAAAGTGAAGCTTCAGTAAATGGAAGAGGTCTTCAAATGAAATTTAAAATGAGATGAATTGGAGAGATAAGGGGACATAAAAAGACTGTTCCAGACTGGGGATTTGCAGAAAAAACTCTGGTAGAGTAGACAACTTATCTGGGGGACGCAGCTGTTCGATATAACCCTGGCAAAGCAAGTATTAAAATTATCTCCTCAGGGACAGTTGCTTCCAGATCTCCAGTTTTGCTTAACATAGGCCACTTTCTGTATTATGAGGGTAAGATAAAGCACAATTTTAAGAACAAGTTGTTTATAGTTCCTAGTCAGAAAAAAGGAATCATAATTGATTAGGTCACTTCTCATCCTTTCTAGAGCAGTCTGTTGTCTCACGATGGCTTAAGACAAAGCAAGTCAATCTTCCCTTTGACAAATATAAAGCAAATGTAAAAGGTAATTTCAACAGCATGCACCTAAGAACTGCAAGAGGTTTACAGCAAAATACTGGTAATTCCTGTGCAATTTTATACTAATATGTCATCATAAGAGACTGATAAAGAGCTAGGTCTCAGACATACAGCTATAGTGCAGCAAGTTTCTGATACACATTTACTCACAACTGCTACTAAAGCACATAGAATGGTTCGTCTCAGTCAGATTCCTGCTGATGGTAGCATTTAGTTATATTTCACCAGTATGCAAAGTAATGCAGCACAAGAGAAAAAAAAAACAAAGACAACATGTGTAGAAGACTTCACGCCTCAGATGTTTCCCTGTCTTTAACGAGTTCCCACATACAGAATTCTGCAACAGAATCTTTCTCTGGAAAAGGAAAATAAAATTCCTTTCATTCGTTTTAAGTTGAGGATGGCTGCTCTCTCCGGGCTTTTCCACGTTCTTTGTATTTCCCTAAACTAAATGTGTAAAAATATTTCTTTATTAATTGTATGAAATTCAATTATAAATCATTAGATTCCAGATGTTGTCCACAAGCAAAAGCCCTTAGACACAACAGGAAAGACAGCCATGAATACCAGGTGCCACATAGCTTTGATTGCTGTTTAAGTTCTCAGCTCTAGCTATAAAGTAATACTGTAATAAATTCAATGAGCACAAAAATGTCCAGGAAAGCAAAATAATTATAATTAGCCCAGTGCATACTTCAGCAGAATCACCTAATTTAAAAAAGTGTTTTGCAAAGCAATTCTCATATTGAAAGGCAATTACATAGAGCAAAACAAAAATTGTAGTTTTGAGATCCGTGCAAAAAAGCACCAGAAAGTACTCACAAAGGGATATAAAAGACTACAAAGAAAGTAGGGAATAGCACACATTTTCAATTTCTTCCAGGCTTCTTTTGTTTTCCTCGTTTCTCATTTTTATTTTATTTTTTTAAACAAGGAGAACTTCAATATCAAGAGCAACTACTAGTACGTTACTGACACAAGGTCTCCTGGCCATATCCTGAAGAACTGGGAGTAAGACTAACGACATTTTCACTCTTACATTAATCTTGCTTGTTAGCATATTTCCATTAGTAAAAATCTGTGTGTTTTTTTCCCTCCATCCTCTTCTAGATGGCCAGTTACCCAACAAAACGCATGGAGGAAAAGGTAACGATTACTTTGGATATCAACAAAAACCAAGTGATGATGACTTTAACATAGTCAACTCTTTACAAAGTAAAAGGATATGGAAAGACTATGGGAAGACTTTTAATAGCAATTACCTTTTCTAACACCTTCAAAAAAGCCTGGAAAAATAAAATTCTGCCGTGACCAAATGCTTTTACTGGTTTGCTGGTCTAGTCATCACCTCTACTTAGCACTGTACTTTCCATGACAGTCATAAACAATTATTTAAATAATATTAGACACATTTGTCTACAGAAGTCTCAATGCAGATCATTCAGGAATACTTGAACCTCCCATGAGAAAACCAGCAGGGAGAGACAGAAGCCTAAAGATTTAATTTTTGAAAACTTCAACTGAGACTTTTCAAGCTGTACCGTTTTGCCACCAGCACATTTGCATGGACATTTCTCAACCACATCGCATAAACTGGCAGTGTGAGGAGCACGAATGGAAATATTTTGGAATCAACTGGCCATGCTTCCAGTTGCATTATTTCTGCATGCTTAATAGAAAAATAATAATCAGAAAGCTCAAGTATTAAAAAATTTAACAGCTAAATCAAGTATATAAAAATAACAGACTGGCAACAATAAAAAAAGGCATTGTTATTGACCAGCTACCAAAGCATGGACAATTTTATTGGACTGCGGGATACTGCAATGCCTGCAAGAGAATGACCACTTGATGACATCTAGGTTGCATGGCACATGGTTTGGCTACACTTCACTTTTACAGTGGAAATATGGCAAGATGTACCCAAAATATTAAGGCAGGTTTATAGCAGATAATATGTATACATACATATGTATTTATTATACACCCTATGAAAACAGGATGAGACAGTTGGGGCTGTTCAGCCTGGAAGAGAAGGCTGCGTGGAGACCTCATAGCAGCCTTCCAATATCCGAAGGGGGCCTATAGGGATGCTGGGGCGGACTCTTCATGAGGGACTGTACTGAGATGACAAGGGGTAACAAGTTTAAACTTAAACCAGGGGAAGTTTAAATTGGATATGAGGAAGAAGTTCTTTACTGTAAAGGTGATGAGGCACTGGAATGGGTTGCCCAGGGAAGTTGTGAATGCTTCATCAGTGGCAGCGTTCAAGGCCGGGCTGGACATAGCCTTGGGTGACATGGTTTAGTGGGAGGTGTCCCTGCCCATAGCAGGGGGTTTGGAACTAGATGAT
>JASSUY010020854.1:0-61258 GCA_032466535.1 Forpus xanthops
GCCCATAGCAGGGGGGTTGGAACTAGATGATCTTAAGGTCCTTTCCAACCCTAACTATTCTATGATTCTATGATCCTCCCAGAGTAATTATCTCAGCCCTAAGAAACCAGGTGTTCCTAAGAATTTATAAATGGTGAGATTTATTTCACAAAATATTAGAAATCTCTGCATCTATATTTCAGCTACGTGCTAGTCACAGGCTTTCTTTTTAGTTGTTTTTCACTGCTATGGTTTTCTGTGCTGCCTACAACAGAATGTAACTAGCTCCGATGAAGGTTGCAGATGTCTAATTTTGCGTGAGATAAATAATTCCCAAATTATCCACTTAAAACATATTCCTGCATCCATTTAAAACAATTCCTGTTTTTAATTTATGCTGGGAACTCTACACTGTTCTGAGCTTTGTACTGCAAGATAAAAGAAAGGGCACTTGCATAAAATTAGTAGAGGTTAATAGGAAATTCCAGCAGTTACAGTTCTCCATTGCTTGTCCTGTTTAGTTAAAGAAAACTTATTATGTATATTTTTGGTCCTTCCCTCTGTGGCAGAGAGGTGGAAGTTTTACCAAAGATGTGTATGGGTTTAATTTACAGTATCAGCCTAAGCAAAAAAGTAGTCAAGTATAGAAGCACTGTTTCTCAAGCGAATAATGGCGTAGGATAAATAATTGCACCAGGTATTTCTAAGTTCTGGAGGACTCAGCCTCCTCTAATAAAAGATGCATGGAGACAAACTGATTTAGCACAATTATATACAGAGCCAACATCCCAAGAAAAATAATTGAAGCAGAGGAGAGCTGGGATGCCTATAGGGTTCATAGCTGCAACTCAGCAAGCTCAGCAACTGGCTAAATCCAGACTTCATATATTGGTGAAAGAAGGCCAGTAGGACAGTATGTCCTGGCTGTGACAGCCCTTTGTAAAAAACTTATGGCATATCCTCCTTTCCGTAGATTTATAAAGCTTAGGCCAGAAAAGATCATTTAGTCTGATATCCTGTATATCACAAGACATTAAATTTCTTCCAGTTAGCTCTGAGTTGAGTCCCATAACTTAGGTCAGCCAAATGCATTTGAGTCTTTGGAATGTTAAATGATACCGTGCCAAAGAAAGATATAAAGTATCTTGCTGGTACTTAGAATTATTTAATAATAAAATGTGGATTAAACAGCATTGCAGATGATTGTAACTGATTTTGCAGATCCATGAATTCTGAAGAGTCTTACTTTTACAGTGTGGGCATAAATTCATCTTTATAGCTTTATTTCAAGGTTTAGCTCAGTTTCACCATACAGTTACTTCTGTCTTCAAGCAGTGCATCTCCCCACACTCCATAAAAATCAGAAGGTCTACTCTGGGATCCCTAGAATAGATTTTACTTGGATGTTTGTTCCTGCATAGAAGACCTGTGTAGAACATAGAAGTTTCGCAGAAGATTTTTCCTTGCTACATTTTTTGCACCTTTTTCTCATGTCATGGTGATTTGGTACTTTTCTGTCCTCCCAAAGCAGGAACAAGTGGATGGTTGTGTTGATTTGTGACTTTCCTCCTATGTTTTCATAGTGTTTCACATTTTGATCCAGTTAGGCAGAAGAAGCTAATTTTACAGTATTTGAGTTATTTGTTCTTTCTTGATCTACAAACCATTCCTGGGTTGCGTTTGATTGAGCAAATTTTCATCCAGACTCCAGTTGTTGACAAGAATATCAAGGAACTTCTACAGTCTCCTCCAGATGAAAAAAGGACAGTACCTCATCTGTAGTGTGTAGCTACGAATATAAACTCCTTGTCATGTCATGATGATCTCTTAGGATGGTATGTAAGTGTAGGATTAGGTGGTGCAAAACGTGGTCTTTGTGGGATCCTGAGTGTAGGAGTTATCTGCAAGGAAAAGTAACAGTGGAGTGTGATAAAACATAGTTGATAGGTGCTGTAGAAAACTGGTGCCCTTACTTTCAGTGACAATGTAATTGGTTCAGCACATGAAGACCACATATGCTGAAGCTTGCTGGCAGGACAAGTATCATTGACCTAGGCCTATCACCCCAACTTTTACCTTTTTTTTTTTTTTTAAATGATGAATGGAAGGAAATCTGTCCACCTAATCTGTATATCTGACTTACACCCAGCTTTTAACAGTTTAACAGTTAAATATGTGCAATACAGATTAAGTGCCACAGGAGGCCTCCAAAAGGAGTTCCTTTCTACCAGTTTTAGGTAGTCGAACACAAGCAGGCAGGGTGTACCCCTTAGATCCATCGACAGGTAATCACAATAATCTGCTTGCCTCCATTGGTTATGTTAGGAACTCAGCCTACATGGGGCTGCTTCATTAGGTGCCTGAAGTGTGATGAACCCTGGATGTTTAAGTTAGGTGGATAGGCTCCTATAATCAGGTCATTCTAACACCCAGCTAATTGTCTGATGTCATCTAACTCCAGTTACGAATGTACTTTTAAGGAGCCCACACCTTGTCCACTGGCGTTTGGAAGGCAACTGTGAAGAATGCTTTTTTCCAGTAAGTAGATTGTTTTAGTAGTCAAAGGCAAATCAGCAAACTGTCTTGTATCAATTACACCAGAGTACTGACAGGCTTCGTGTCTTTACTTTCTGAGCCACACAGTTACGCTGGGATTACAGAGCTTCTCCAAAGTAAAAAGGAGCAATGGCTCCTTTAAAATTTGACTCAGTATTGTTCACATAACCCAGCAGAGAAATGTTAATTAGTTGGTAGATCAGATGCCTCTATCTGTGTTTGTCCTTGGAGAGGTGGTAGGTATATTTTTCTAGCAACCTTGTTATCCTCTTCTCATGCAGTGAGCTGGATTAAAAACCAGTGCACTAACCCAATGGGTGTATCATATAACAGCTTATCTGTTATGAGTAAAACTGTTTAACAGCTAGCCAGTGCAGGCGGTGACACTTTACCCTCTGTAATATAACCACACAGTTACCCTGTGCTGTGGCATGACAGAGGATGAGGAGACACTAGAGACCATTCACAGGTTTCTTGTTTTCTCACAGCCTCTTGACAGCTAAACAGTATAATCTACTTTGCAGTATATTGCCTTATTGTGAGAAACTTACCTTAGTATACTGCAATAAAAAAAAAAAAACATTTGACTGTTCTACATCTCCATTGCGCATACTGTCAATTTTCAGATGGTCATTTGGTGCTACTGCAGTGGACCTGTTAATAGAGGAAATAGCTTACACATTAATTTTACAATCCAGCCCTGCAAATGAGAACATTCAAAGTCTGGAAATAGTATCTTCAGAGTCCATTATCTGTCTACAGAGTCTGTCTAGAGAGTTGCTATTAAAATACCATGAGGGTGGTTTAGTCTGACATGTTTTACTTCACTTGCAGTTGTCTTGGTACATCCCCCAGTTGGTTATAACAGCTTTGTTTACTCATAGCATCTCTCTGAACAGTGTTTACTTGATCATATTCAGCCATCTGGGTGTAACTACAGTAATAACTGTCTTCTAAAAGGGCAACCAATTTTAGTAACAAAAATACTCCCAAACCATATCACTGTCACCACTTCACTCTGTGACAGGGCAGGCTTGTGGCTGCACTAGACTTCTCCAGTTGTGGTAAATGAGAAATTGCTATGGGAATCTGAAACCCAGTGGTGTGGTGAAAAATATTTTTTTAGGTCCAGAAAGTGCAAAAAAGTTAAGAGGATTTGGAAAGGATGGTGAAAGTAAAGGAAAACCAAGTAATTTGCAGTGGCAGGCTGAGAGTTTGTGATTAGGATGGGAAAGACATAGGCAGAACATCAGAAACAAGATTTTACTTTGAAATGCAGAGGTGGTCTGACTAGAGTACAGGGAAGAGGTTCATTTAAAAGGAAGTTGCTGTTCTGATGAGGAGATATATGTTCATCAGGACCTTCTGAAAGGCCTTAGGCAAATCACTGTTTCTCAGTTTCTAATTTGTGAAATTAGTATAATACTACTTCTCTGCATTACAGGAGAGCTTGTGTGAAAGATGCATCTTATAAGCAGGCTTGTGCTTAGCTACATAAGTATCTAAAAGGCAAGAGAGAAGTCTTCTAAGAAGACTTTTGATCCTACAGGTTTCTTAAGGTCTCTTAAGAATCATGAATCTAGTATGTTGCCCACTAGAGTAGATGGTGTTACCTCACAAGATGCTGACACAACATCAAACCTAAACCTCTAGCACTTGATAGCTAGATGTTTGACTGAAACAAGATCAGTCAGGACTGAATCATTTCAATACATTTTATATGCCTGCAAGTCCTTAGAAATAGGATTTTGTCCATTGCAGAAATTAAAAGTATAGTTTTTTAATCTATCCATGTAAATTCCTTGTAACTAGGTATGTATTTTATACATATATATATAATTTTATTATATATTTTAAAGTGTTTTCAAAAGACAGAATTTTAGGATTGAACCTACAAGATATATAACTCATCTGCCATATGGCTTGCAGTCATAAAATGCAATTCTTGGCAACTTTTCTTTAAGATTTTTGACTATCTAATCTCACAATAGAAAACCAAGGTATATTTCATAAGATAAGGCAAAAAAGTAAGAAGTATTGCCTTCAAGCTGTGTCAGACTAGCCTGTAAGTCATGGTATGTTTTTGGCAAATAATATATCAGGATTCAGAATCATTTGGTGTTTTAGTAGGAAACGCAAATATCCAGCAATGTTAGGATTTTGGAAGATTTTAGAAGTAATACAAATCCCTGTGCTTCAGGGCACAAGCCAATCTATAATTAATCAAGGTCGAACAGAAGTCTTTAGGAATACCTGCTTTGTTGAAGAATTTCTACAGCAAGTTTTTAGCTTGTTACTCTCAACTATTTGGTGCTGGATCAAACCCAGGATAGAAAGACAAGCAATTAGGTTCCATGTGGGGCTTGCTGTTTCTGTTCCTCATTATGTATTTGTCATACAGACATTTATAATACAAATACTGTCACACAGAATTTCTGTGCTGCTCCCTACCTGCTGGTGTCACAGTCTATACAAACTCTTATTGAACAGGATATTCTCTGAGCTCCCAGGAACACATCAATGTTTCTTCCTAACTGCATGACCCAGCTGTCTTCATTACATATCTGATCAATAAATGTCGAGTGTAAAGTGGACCAATGAAAAGCACTCACTAAATAAGTCTTTTTTCCAAGGAAAGCTTTGATTTCAGATATTTTTTTAAAAAAATATATCTAACTCATTATTTCCATAGACACCAGAAGAATGGAAAATTTGAAATTGCTTTGCATTGTGCTTCCAGCATCCCAGGAAAATAACTTCCATGTTTCTAAAATCCTGCCATCATACTGCAAAAGAAAGTAATAATCCCCCCATGTAGAGTGCTCATCCTCCATGCTGCCAGATAAGCATGTTGAAAAGAAGGACTGTTATTCTCAGGTCCCA
This sequence comes from Forpus xanthops, assembly GCA_032466535.1. NCBI lineage: Eukaryota > Metazoa > Chordata > Aves > Psittaciformes > Psittacidae > Forpus > Forpus xanthops. The sequence continues at coordinate 5,419 of JASSUY010020854.1, forward strand.
GGTCACAAGTTAAGAACAGCCAGTGTGCAGCACACAACCCTATGCACTTCACAACTGCCCCTTTTTTGTCTCCTTTTCCCAAAAAGCATTCTGACAGCCAGAGCTCATTTTTAGAGAAAACTAAATAATTTCCCATGAAATGGTTTCTCAGTTACAGAGAAAACTTCTTCATTAAAAAGAAGGGTTATACAACATTAATCTGCTGGGGAGAGCTTCAGCCAGCCAAGAGTACTGAAGATATTTAGATACTTGATTTGCCTGATTTAGATCAGGGGCCTGACCCTGGTTCTCCCACATTTCAGATGAGTGACCACATCACTGAGCTATCAAGGCAGTTGCTCCTGATCTCTCACCCTTTTAGTATCTCATTAGTGAATAAAACCGAGCAGCATGCTGAACCAGGGTCTCCCACTTCCCTGCTTGTGCCAGGCTGTCTCATACCCAATGGTCACAATTTCTGGCTTCTCTGAAACACCTCCAGGAGATCATGGCTTCTTCCTGCTGGGAAAGAGGAAGAGTTCTGAAATCCAAGGAAGTACATTGGACTAAAACCCCTTTCTTACCTGGCTCCAACTCTGAGTTTCTCATAGGGTTGCATCCACGTTATCAAAGTCTGTGTAAATACGACAAATGGTTAGTCTATATTTCTGTCATCTTGTGTGCTGGGGAGTCTTCTGAACAATCAGGATACATGAGCATGTCAATGCAGTGCAGGTGCAAGTGCAAGTCAAATGCAGAGCACTACTGCTACTGGTTGAGTTTATTTACATAGACATTTCCTGTGAGTTTAGTTTGGTGAGTTTTTTTGTTGTTGGTGGTTTAGTTTTGATTTGTTTTTTTTTTGTTTTGTGTTTGTTTCTTTTTTTAAGTCAATCTCTATCTGAAACATTATTCTCCTCTATTCTTTCTGACAGTGGTTCTTTGAAAATGTCATCGGTTGCTCTGTTACTTTATGTTAAGCCTAGGTCACAGATGAGTGTGAACCCTTAACTCACATCCTCTTCAAATTACTGAGCACTCGGTGCTCCATCACCAGGTTCTACAAAGGGACACTGGATACACCTAGTTGGGAGGAAATCCTCTCAATCAGTTCAGCGCTAGTTGAAACCCAGACAAGTTATCACCAGCCTTGCAGAAACAAGTCAAGAGGAAAGCCCAGGTCAAGCACTGACCCCAAAAGAGCTCTTCCCTTCCTCAGATTTTCCTGGCCGGGGTCAGTGTTGCTGCTCAGCTGAGATTGGCCATCAGCTGCATGGTCATCTTCATGGCCATCATGCCATCAGCTGCCTCCAGCAACCGTTCCATGCCTGACCAGCTCTATGCCCGATCGGCTCCACATCTGACCCATCTCAAAGGTCTCTGCACTCATGTTCAGAGTACATATTTTTCAGTTTCACCATTTTCATTGTTGAATCTTGAATCTTTTGCTAAATTAGTACCTAAGCAGAATGCCAAGGATGCTTATAACAAATGAAGCTGTACAGGTGAAGACCTGGTAATGCGGCAGCTGAGGCCTTCATACAGAAGCGAAAAGCTACTTGCACCAAGGAGAAAATGAATGGTACATCCTTGTGTTTAGCACTTCAGAAGATTTTCTTGGGAGGAACAGCTTTTGTCTCAGGCAGAAGGAGTGTCATCCCCTAGGAAACAGATATCCTCTTGGAAATAAAGACATATTTAGATTACAGAGATTTCCAACAAAAAAAAAAAAATACAAAGCATTAAGGTTAGAATGTGATGTCTGCTTTGAAAAAAAAAAGGATCAAATGCTTAACAAGGGCTGAGAGTGTTCTGTCTGAAAGAAATGCCTTTGTAAGAGATACGAAAGTAATAAAAATAGCCAGTACTCACAAGGAATGGTAGAAAATTAGTCTCTTTCTGGGAGAAGTTCTAGCTGTACATTAGCTAAAAAAAAAAACAAACCCAAACCTAGAACAATCAATCAAAGAATTGATTACATATCAATTGAATACACACTCTAGTGTGTATTTTCTTGGCAGTTGTGCTCACTTGTGGATAGTATTAAAGCACTTTAGTTTTTATTGTGGAAAATAGAGTCAGAGAAAACAGAAGTGGAAGGGTTTTTAAAAGGTCATCTAGTCCATCTCATTGCCCAAAGGCATGGTCAGGTATGCTGATACCATCCGGACAGGTGCTTTGCTTCTTAAATGGGCATTTCACACATCTGTAAGGACTAAAAAGCACATTAAACACCAGGTATATTAGAAATATAGCTACACTTGTAGGAGAACTTCAGAGAAGTAAATAATTTCAGGTCTCTGTTTCTCCTTTAATATCCTGCTTCTCTGTCAGGAAACAGATGGGAATTCGCTGTCAGTAGGCAGGAGTGGCAGGGATGGGGTGGGCAGCACTGTTCACCTGGCAGCAGTGACAGGTAGAAAACTTGAGGGGGCTCCACTGGGAGAGCCACTTCTGTTTGTAATGACAATGTGTTGATGGCCAGGCAGCCACAGTTCCCAAATACAGCACGATAGACCCAAGTCATGAACTCACTAGGGATTCAGACTGAGAACAAGAAGTGACCATAGGGGGATGTCGCTAGCTCAGACATGAAACAGAAATGAAACTGCTGGGACATGTGAGGAGGAGACTTTGAAGGTGTACTAGAACTAAGCAAAGGATCAAGCGAATGCACTGTCATAGTTGTTCACTCTGGGACAGTTGCAATTTATTTGAGTCTAGTTTCTGCTGACTTTAATTGAATTTTACACCTTATGCAAATATGTACCCTACTTGCCCTTGTCCTTTAAATATTCCACTTTCTGTTGCTCTTCACAGGGTTTGTGAAAAAAAATGTTGAAATCAAATGTGAGCAGAAATGTTTTGTAGAGTAAAACCAATTAAATATGCAAGTGGCAGGAAAGTGATACAATTATTCTTTTCAGCCAAGTCAGTTTTCCCAAGTGAAGCTAGTTAATTTTGGTAACAATTCTGCTATCGTTTTTTGAAAGTTATTCTGTTGCTTAGTTAATTTACTTGGTCAGCCTAAGATGCAAGTGAGAGAATCTCACACACCCTTTGCAGCTGATTCAAACTCTTCATTTAAAGTTTGAAGACAGGAACTTCCATGCCTGCTTATTTCGCAACCATTTAAAATTAGTACTGACTGTCTAAAACTTTAGAAAATATTCAGATGGATACCTGAAGAAGTATCTTGAAAGTTTCTTGAAATATGACATTTAGTCACTATATAATGAGATTTCAATGTAAACTGATGTGAATGTGTAACTGTGGCTCATGTCATGCGCACATAGAGTGCTGCATGCATGGCTGCAGAAAAGTAGGACTATATTAGAGTATAATTCATTGCTGTGTCCTGGAGTACGGTCTTCCCATTGGCAGATCCAGGTAAATTCATGGATTTTGTCACATGAAGGGTGGACCTTTTCAGAGCATCTTGCCTTGGTTGTGAAGGTTGTGAGCTGTACAAGTACTTAACAAGTGTTATGGCAATTTTCAGGTGGCCACAAATTAGTCTCCATGTACTGGCTTTCACCATATTTTCATTTCTTCGGTGAGGACTTTTTTCCAGACCAAAGTTCAACTCTGGGGATTTTTTCTAAAGAGATATCATAACTTTCTATGACAAGGGAAATGTTTTTACCTTGTGTTTGGGCAGAAGTTCACAGCCACAGTGGAGAACATTTCTTATGCTGTTGTAAGCCCAAGATTGTATTCTGACCTCTTTTCAGTGCCAGCTCCTCTGCTCATGTCTTAATGTCTGCTCTAATGAGAAAGTAGCCTTTAGGATGGTGTTTCCCATCTGTAACAGTGATAAAGCTCTGTCTCTGAGGCACATTTGTTGCTGCTATTGTTTTTTGATAGGACATAATCCAAATCCTTTTAAGCCATTGTGAAGACTTCAGTTCCTCCCTGGAGATCAGAATCCATCGTGAGAAAAAAAGGTCATAGGATAATGTTGTTGTGTTACATTTTGATGAAGCTCAGCCTTCCTAGAATTATCATCTTTGGAAGTATCACCAGCCATCTTTCTCTTTTATTTTCAAGACTTTTAACCTGCCTGAATGATCTTCCTAATATTTACTTTCAGCCGAAAACCACATTGTAAATACATATCTCTACCAGCATCAGCTTTTCAAGGGCAAGTTTGAGTGTTGATTTCCACAGCTGCAGCATTATGGTGCTTTTTGTGGCGACTACAATACTATGAGTCATGTTATCAAAACCTGTGCTTAGTAAAGAAAGTGTAAGGCGAGAGTTTCCAGTACATATTCCAGAGGTGGGAAGTTTGGAGTTCTTTCAAGAGATCATCACTCCACATCACTGCTGTCAAGATGAGTTAACTGAAGCATGATGTATGCAGAAATCACTTTTACAGTTCATAGATATAAGGAAAAATAGACATAAGTCCTATATCATCAGTGGAAGATTTATTGCACCTGCTCTTTGGGATCCATGTAAAGATAGATGGAAGATAAGGTGCTCATATGCAGATTATAGCTGTCAGAGCTGCCCAAGCTTGATTATTTAACCCACTGTACTGAAATTATAATTTTGTCATTACTGGGTATTAATGAATGATTTCAACATTTAGTCCGTGGACTTTTCCAACACCTTGCACAATTGCTGGTGAGGAAAGAATCCCAAAAGATTACAAGATTTATTTCTTTCAGTCAAAAGTTTATCAGTATATTTTGTATCTACTGAGCTACTCAGATGAAAACATTTTGAGACAATTTCTAAAGAGCAATTTCTGATTGAGTAAAAAAAGCTGATGGACTAGCATTTGTTTTAATATTTTATATGGTTTTTTAGTACTTTCTTCCAGGACATCTGAATTCAGGAAGAGCAGTCTTAACCAAACCTGAATTAAAAACCTTTTGACAGAATTTTGCACACATCTTTCTGCTGGGTTTCACTACATTCACACTGACCATCCACCAGCAGAGACTCCAGATCATGAATACATTTTACTGAAATGGCATTTGTAAGTGCAAAGTAATCTCATGCTCCTCACAAGGTCTATAAGCCATTTGCGTCCTTTATTAGCATCCTGTTAGTGCCTTTCACACAGCTGTGAGTTTAAGCATGCTCTGTAGTCTTTTAGCCTGGAAGAATTTATGCACAAGAATTATGAATAGGTCTATAAGAAACAGGATTGCCTACAATGCATGAAATTAAACATCTTTTAGGATGAAGGCCCAAGATCTCTCCAAGCATCAATTTTCAGGTTTTTTGTTGGTTGTTGTTTGGGTTTGGTTTGTTTTTAGGGCTTTTTTTTGAGAAAAAATATAAATGTTAATCCTTTTGTCACTGCAGCACAATGGCTATGTTTTTGACTTTGATCTTCCTTCAGACTGTCAAAGATCTCTGCTGCCACAGAACTTGCCAGGGCCACAGCTAAGGAGCATGAAGGAATGCAAAAGGGAGAGGAGGAGCAGGGCTGAGGAGAGACATGACGGGGATCTGATGCAAAGGGGAGGCCCAGGAAAGCAGAAGAGGGAGAAAGAGGAGAAGGGGCCATTAATATTGAGCCTCCCCAGATGGGCAGTAGTATCTGCTAGAAAGTGTTTTAATGATTGATTTGAGAGTTAGCTGTGATTTACGAGGTGGTTCTACCAAGTAAAGCCAAAATATATAGCGCATCTAAACACATATAACCATATTTTCAGGACAGTTCTGTCTTGTTACATTTAATGAAAATAGAATCATAGACATATTCTAACCTCCTTGCAAAATATTTAACTTTAAGGAAAGTTCGATTAAAACAGTTTCCTAAGAAAGAATATTTTTTTTCATGTTCTTCCTGAGATTTTACGTGGGATTTGAGTCTCCGAGACCATATTTTCTACTGATAAAAACAGAGCCCCATTATATCTGAACTGATTTACAACAGCTAAGAATCTGTCCATGAAGTCAAATCAACCTTTAAATTAGGCTCAAAAGAAATGCAACCAATTAAACTTAGTCTATGACCTCTAACATAGGTTTAACGAGCTCAGAATATTATGGATTTCAGTAAGGGAAAAAATCAATTAAAAAAAAAAAAAAAAAGAAATCCCCAAAGTCTAAACCTTGACAAAAGTAGTTCAAAAATCCTGTAGCATCCAGCTGTTTCCATGGTTTCACATCCTGTGTTCCAGTTTTTAGGGTGCTATGTAGGATATGAAAGCAGTCTGGGGAAAAAAGCCTTTATTTTGGTTCCTTTTTTGTTTGTTTTGTTTTTTTTTTTTTTTTTTTATCAACTGCTGGAGCCTGAGGTTTTATATTTCAAGGGGGCCTATAGGGATGCTGGAGAGGGATTCTTCATGAGGGACTGTAGTGAGAAGTCAAGGGGCAACAGGTTCAAACTTAAACAGAAGAAGTTTAGATTGGATCTGAGGAATAAATTTTTTATTATAAGGGTGGTGAGGCACTGGAATGGGTTGCCCAGGGAATTTGTGAATGCTCCATCGCTGGCGGTGTTTAAGACCATTTGGACATAGCCTTGGGTGACATGGTTTAGTGGGAGGTGTCCCTGCCCCTGGCAAGGGGTTTAGAACTAGATGATCTTAAGGTCCTTTCCAACCCTAACTATTCTACGATTCTATGATTGGGGTTTTGTTTTTTTGGTTTGGTGGGTTTTTTTTCTTTGGTTAGGGTTGTTTTTTTTTTTCAGTTTTCCTCCTCCCTGTCTCTGAAAAAACCCTGTGTTTTAATTTGTATTTGAATAATTCAAAGCACTCAGAGATCATGGGACTTAGTCATTGTAGGCATTGGCAAAACTCTCACTGCCTTTGGTGGGAGATGAATTGAGCCCCAAGAAAGAAACTGGAAGGAGAAAACGCATCATCATTTCTCAAACTCCCTTTCCCCCTAGAAATAAGCTAACATAACCACCCTGACACAGCAAATTTATTAAAAACAAATAGTCATCTTGTGCTACAAATCCTTCTGTATACAAAATTTTGCTTAAATGACATTTAGCAGTGTTGTAGCTTTAATGGTAAAGAAAACACTAGCAGCTCAGTACTTAAACCTCTGTCCCATGGTGGATATCATTTTCAATATCCTGTAAAAATTCTTTGAAGTGTTTGCATCCAGACTGTCCCAATGGATTTACTCAGAATTAGTTAATAGTGAGAAAACATTGAACTAAATTTATCGGTTACAGTAAGTCTCTCATGATTGCATAAAAAATAAAATTAAAAGGAGCTCTCTATAGAATACTTTATCATGCTTGGTAATGGCATCATCTCTGACAGTGAGGCAATAAAAGCATATTAGTGACCCCCTGATGAAACATGTTTACAGCAAAGTCAAAGAGATTGATCATTCTATCTGGAAAGTGGCATTTTCCTTCTGTGCACTGTTACAGCTAGTCACAGAAGCGTTCTGATTGGCTAATTCATGACATGAAGGAAATGTGTGAAATGGGATACAATTATCAAGTCCTGTTCAGCTTTTCAAGGAAACTTGGGAATCTTTTCTGTTCCCTTGTTACACCAGTAATGTTACTAGAGCTATGGAAGAGAACCAAGAGGTCACATCCAAGATTGCGGGTGTTGTTGTGCTGGGCTTCATATAGGTATCATTTCTCCCTTAAGTGTCTGCAGTATAAGACAAGAAGAATGGAAAAGAAAGGGGGACAGTTAAGGAAAAGACTTTACCAAGATCATAGCAAGACAAGGGAAGAATCCAACTTCTAGTGCCATGAGACCATGCTGAGCAACCTGTCCTTAGCTGTCACTGTTGGGGTTTTCAAATGTGATCTTTAGGATATTTTCTACATGTCCATACTCTCATATTCAAAATACTAAGCCACAGTGACACGCTAATTGTGTATGCAACTGCAGTTGCATCATCCTGTAGAGTCCTTCTGATTCTTTGCAGTTTTTCTCATTTAAAGTCTTTTTTTAGTCTGTCACTGTGAGCCGTATTTCTTCTTTCTTCAGTGGCTTCATTTGTTATTTGAGTGAAAATGGACATTTTTTATATTGTATGCATGACAGTGCAAATTGCATTCTTTCTATTTTAACAGCTTCCTTCTCAAATGATGGACCAGTGCTCTATTAGGAATGGATTGGTCTTGCTCAGAAAATGCCCTGCTCTCATTTACTTCTATTTATATTTTCTGTAAAATGAAGCAAAACCAAATCTATGCTTTTCTGAACCATGTTTAGCCCTCAGCTTATCTCCTGTCTAAATATGTGAGTCAAAAATTACCTTGAGTGTGTCACAATGGCTCTGAGAACAAAACAGAACCTCATGCTTTCCCAGTCCCATTTCTCACCCTGTCCCTCATTAAACAGTCAATGTGGCAGGCATGTCTGCAAGAGAGGGTTCTTAATGTAAATATATTTTTCACAAATAATAATTACTCAGTGATGAACCAACTGGAGTAGAGCTATTACAGCTGTGAAGCTCTCTTCCTTGATTTCCTCGAGCCTTCCCCTTCCCCCATAGAGAAACCTTCAGCATCGTCTCAGCTGTTCCACATGGACATGCACTGTGGGGTGAGGAGAGATGGGCAGCCCAGGCTGCATGCAGGACAGGGAAAAGGATGGGCTTGAGGGGCTGTCTTCAGTGCACAGCAGTATGTGGATCGGTAGTGGGAACAAGACCAGATGATGTGTGTCTGGCAGAGCTTGGCAGAACTGAGGAGGGATCAGGAGTCAGGGCCCAAGGACAGTAGCTTCTTTGGGAATTGGTTTATATGGTGAAAAAGCTTCAAAACATTGAACATTTCTAAAGACTTATCTTTCTGTTAGCTTACTGATTAAAGTCAATATGATCACAATTTTTGGTTAGTCCCTTCTGTGCCACCATCCCTAATTCTGTGTTGAGGTCCTACTCATATATTAAACATTAAATTTGAACCATGTAGGTGGAGGTAGCAAGAAGAGAAAACTTTAAAGAACTGATTAAAACAATGGTTTCCCTTGGTGTAAGGGATCTATTAATCTCTTGCCATCTTAGACAGGTCCCCTATACTTTGTTGCTCCTGAGTACTCAGGACATGTTTAAGGTAAAACTGCCTTCCTCTAGCTGATCAAGTGGCTTCATCTTTTCTTGCCATGTGTCCAGAAGATCATCCAGCCTCGTGTTTGTCACCTTTGCATTAAATTACTGAGCATTACTATACAAAGGATTGATGAAGAACATGATGAAGAGGAAACAGATGGTCCACCACATGGAGACCTGTCACATCAGCAACACAGATTGATATGAGTTGATCAGTTGAGTTCATCACAGACCACCCTTGGCTCCTTGTACAGTGCTGTGTTTTATTTTTAAGACTTTTATTTTCACGGCTTTCGACTGTCTGGATCTTGACTCTTTCCTTGACCCCATTTCTCACTGTGCTGATCACCTATGGCAATAATCACCTATGGCAAGAAGTTCTCTGGAACTACAACTGACAGATACCAGCACAAGACTTTAACAAAGATGACAGAACTTTCTAAATGGACCCTGAACCAGAGTCAAAAAGAAACATAAAATCAGCCATGCTCCTGGCAACATCTAGAATGAGGTATAGAACCATATAAAAAACTTGTTTCAAGATGTGAATTCCAGTACTTACAGTCTGGAGGAAAATGAGAGCAGAATAGAGAATATTCATGAGAAAAACAAGTACAGAAAAACAAGCAGAATTCACATCCTTCCCAAAAAATGGTGTTTAGGAGCATAAGAGAATCTGCTGCCTTCTAATATTAGTTGACTTAAAGCTGGTGAAACACTCATACCCGTGACTTTGCAACACTGACAATCTTCAGCTGTGGCTGGGTAGGGGAGAATTTGGCTCATGTTTGTTAATAAAGTGGATAAGGAAACACAGAATACATAAGATTTAAAAGCACTTTTAAGTAGAAATTTCCCAAAGACTGTCATGAGGTTTTTGCTTTACCACTTTATTACTACAGCACAGTGTGGTACTGTGGAAAGCATTTCATCATTTGCAAGGCAAAAGGTTGCTGGCTCAGAAAGTGTCATTGTCAAAGACAACTTTCGCATTGTATTCAAAAACTTCATTAAGCATCTGTCTGACAGTAATATTGCCCTGGTGCTGGAATACAGATCCATAGCTGACTACTGCTTCAGGCATAAGAGATGAATATCCATCTTTGACCTGCAGATTTATCTGAATCCATCACATTGCCTGCAAGACACAGGTCAATGTGAGTAGGTCTGTGTGGCAAGAACCTCCTAGTGCTGAATGCTCTTTGATGAAAAAAAAAAAAAAAGACACAGAAAATTACATCAGAATTGGAAAATAAATTTATCATTTTGATAGAAGTTCTTAAATCAAAAGAGAGCAACGGGAGACAACATAAGGGCAATGATGTTTAAAGTTTAATGTAACTCAATAAATCAGGTCTTAAATCCTTTCCTTACCCCACACCTCAGCAACAGATTATGAGAAATCACAGAAGGTTATTTCCTCTATCTAATTGAAAGTGACTTGTTATGTTTAGAGTTTAGAAGAGATAAGGAAAGCCTAAACAAATGAAGTGGAGATACTCAGAGAAACAAAAGGGGGTTATATATCCAAATTCAGAACCATTTCTGAGAGTTTTAGATGGTAGCACAAAATAAACAAGTTCTTCATGAACTGCTCCAGCTCCCAGATCCCTTCCATGGGTGCAGCCCTTCAGGAACAGACTGCCTCAGTGTGGGTCCCTTCCATGGGTGCAGTCCTTCAGGAACAGACTTTTCTGATGTGGGTCCCCTTTGGAGTCACAGCTCCTGCAACCAAACCTCCAGGGGTGGGCTCCTCTCCCCATAGGACCACAGGCCTGCCAGGTGCCTGCTCCAGCATGGGCATCTGTGGGCTTGTTCTCGTAACAGACTGCTCTTTATCGAAGATCACTGCACAGTGGAAAGGCTTGGATTCAGTCTTCAAGGAGCATTTTCCTTCCAGCCCAAATGGCATTTCTAATCCATTCAGGTTGTGGATTATGCACTGTGCTCAAATGTGAACCCCAAATAATTTTGGTTTAGTTTAAGGCATCATAAATACGTATATAGATCATAGAATCATGGAATCATAGAATGGTTTGGTTTGGAAAGGATCTTAAGATAATCTAGTTCCAAGCCCCTGCCCTGGGGCAGAGACACCTCACACTAGACCATGTCACCCAAGGCTCTGTCCAGCCTGGCCTTGAACACTGACAGGGATGGAGCATTTACCACTTCATTGGGCTGCCTGTTTCAGTGCCTCACCACCCTCACAGTAAAGAACTTCTTCCTTATACCTGTCCTGAAATTCCCCTGATTTATTTTGAACCCATTACAGCTTGTCGTACATTGCGGTTTGTCACTACAGTACCCCAGCATCTTTGTAGGCCCCCTTCAGATACTGGAAGGCTGCTATGAGGTCTCCACACAGCCTTCTCTACTCCAGGCTGAACAGCTCCAACTTTCTCAGCCTATCTTCATAGGAGAGGTGCTCCAGCCCCCTGATTAGCCTCATGGCCCTTCTCTGGACTTGTTCCAACAGTTTCTTATGTTCCAACAAGGCCTTCTTATGTTGAGAACATTGGAATTGCTCACAGTACTCCAAGCATCTCCTTCTTATATATAATTGCCCTGTGTTTTATCATGATACCGAAATAATACTTTGCAGTCAGTCCCTCATACTCTGGGATCTTAAAAGATAAGACCTCTTTTGTCCATACTAGGAGTGTCAAAACACATTGGGGGTATTTCAGTTGGATATTTAGTCCTTCTGGAACCTCAAATTCCTCTATTCACATCTTTTGACTTCTGATGTATAAACAACATGCTCAATGTTGCACAATGAGACCCCTGAGAGGGTACAAGACCAGTCTTAGAAGATATTAGTCATATGTTCCATAGCAATTGTTTTATATTCTCCTACCTAGAAAGCATCAGACAGTTCATCACGATCATCCTTCTTAAGGTTTCAAGAAAGCTAAAGTAGTCTCATATTTAGAAATCAGAGTATACACCATCCACTTTGTCTTCATGCAAATAAATCATAGAATCATAGAATAGTTAGGGTTGGAAAAGACCTTAAGATCATCCCCCCTACTATGGGCAGGGACACATCCTACTAAACCATACCACCCAAGGCTATGTCCAACCTAGCCTTGAACACCGCCAGCGATGGAGCATTCACAACTTCCTTGGGCAACCCATTCCAGATATTCAAGAAGAAAAGTTTGAATATTCAGTAGCACTGATACCAGCCAAAACCCGTGTGTTTACCAGAAAATCATCCCTCTTTTTTGTAGTTCTAATACCAGCACTTCCCCTTTATTTTTCCAGTTCTTTTCAGAACATGCTTTGCCTTTGACTCCACCTTTAACTGTAATGTCAGCAGCTATTGCAATGTGATGGGGGCAGAGAATGGCAGCAGCACAGTTGATGACATAGGAAGAAAGCTGTGGCAGCTGATGTGACAATCCTAATCCACTAAAATGACACCAATTTATTGCCCTGTTTTCCACAGAGTATTACCAGAATAGCTTTTGCTACGATTTGTGAGTAAAAAAGCCATGCTCAAAAAAATCTACAGAAACAGTATGTTCATGGCCTTTGCAAATCTTTATAAGCCTAGTTTTGCTTTCTGGACTTAGGAATAAGCCTACCAGAGCTTCAGTCATCTAAAGGTCATCTGTCAGCTAAAGGTGCTGGGCCTTAGCTTTGCTGTCACACTGACAGAAGTTAGCACTGGGGAGACTTGTGGTGACAGGGGAGTACTGTATTTCAGCATTTTGTTGCTCAGGCTGGCTGAGGCACTAATATTTCTTCCCATCTTAGGCTTTCTCATGGGATGCTTGAGCAAGTGTCATTGTACTAAACCCAGCGCTGTAAGTCCTGAGGGAGATGTTTCAGAGATGCTTGTTCTGGTCCCTGTTAATGAAGGTAGGTCCCAATGGTCACTCCCAACTGCCTCAAGATAACATTGGGTGAAAATCACTTCAGGTAGCCAGAAGAAATCTGGGCTGGTATCCATGTGATATTTCATAGCATGAAGACTCGGTGTTTCACCTAATTTTAGACATCCGCACTGGGAATGTCTACAGCTAAGCTACTGTTCCCGTAGTGTCAGGAGACAGCTAGTCACCAGCAGTACCCTTTGTGAGCAGTGGATTGAAATAGGCACTTTTCATGTGGGATTCATCTTATCTATTTTAATTTACTTCTTTGGGAGGTGACAAATTGTTACCAAGTGTTTTGAGTATATTGACTCCTTAGTGAGTCTGGTGAGCATCCCAGGATGCTCAATTCAACTGCAGGGCTTTAAGCTGGAGATGAGACAGGAAACACTGCAGTTCCCTAGTCACTGCAACACTAGACACCTATGTTGAAGACACTGTAACCCTTCCAGTCTCACTTCTGTTACTTGCCAACTGCACGATAGCATTGTTTTTCATCAGGATTTGCCAGTGAGAAGATCAGCCCAGGTGTCAGCCTGCCATGAGTAGCCAAGTGGTTTTGTAGATTTGTTCAGACAAATCACTCATATTCTTCACATTCTTCAGTAAGTTGTCTCTGACAATGGCCCTATTGAATGTCTAGGACAGAGTGTAAGAGCAGAGAATGGATTTACAATACTTTTGGGTTTATGTTCTTAGCTTCCTGTGATCTGCAGCTCAGGATCATGAGTATCTGTATGACCTCAGTTGTGCCTGTTAGAGTTTTATCCAGTAATTCATTTAATTGGTTTTGGAAACCATTTACTGTGCACAGTGTTCTACCACAAGAATTTCCACAGTTTAATTTTGCCAGGTGTAAAAGCTGTCACTTTACTTTGTATAGTGTCTGTCCCTTGACAAACCTAACTCATTAGCTGCAAGTAGCTGTTTTTCCCAAATGCTGAGCACTGGATCCCAAGAGACTGCGTCTACCTATGGGAGCTAAAACTTTTCTCCTGGTCATGCAACTAAGTAGAGGTCTGCTTTTATTAATACAGTAATGAATAGGAGAGTGTGGGCGCTCCCTGGTGTTGCAGTACCCACTCTGATGTCCTTGTAGATCACACAATTCGAACAAATTACCTCTAGGCATAGTACTGCTTATCAGGGCCTAATAACTGTGCCTCCATTCGACTTTGTGAAGACTTGGATTTGAAAACATAACCTGTCGAATTCTCTATTTAATTATACATATTACAGAATGTGCAAATAATAAGAGCCTCTCTATCTGTACACACAAATTTGTGTTTGTGCTTTCCTATTTCTGTTAAGCAAAGGTTCACTTTAAACAATGACAACAACAAAAGGAAACATGGAGAGGTTTGAAAGGCAAGCAATGAATCATGGATGTGAGGAAGCCCAGCATGCAGTGTTAGAGTGCTAGATTCAGGGCAACCAGCTTGTATCTCTCAAGCATATGCTGCTGTAACAACGGCTGCTGTAATAATGGCTACAGAACAGAGAGCTCTGCTCGGAGGCACTTTGGAGTGGCAACCTATAGGGCTGCCATCTGTCCCATTTTAGGCAAGGAAAGCTTTTCTTTTCATGGGAATGGAAGCTGTAAACTGATCGCAGTCATGTGGGGCTGGGGTTTCCTTGCTGGTTTGTGTTTTTGAGTGGCCAGAAAACCCACTGTTTTGGATGAAATTATAAATGTTCACAGTTGGACTACAATGTTCACATTCCAGTGATCAGTGTCATGCAGGTACCCAAGTCCTGCTAAAACTGTTGTGATCTATGTGTTATTATGAGAAAATCCTACACTGGCAGCGTGCACTGGCTTTTTGGATCAGCCTTTTAAAAATCATTTAAGAATAAATAATTTCTTCTAGGGTGGTAAATGACAGAGAAATGCACTAGTTGAACTCTTGAGGTCCATCCCTCATGCTTTATGGCTATGCAATAGCTAGAGTTCAGGCTTAGGGCTCTTCAACTTTTCCAGAAATTCTTCATAAGACTGAATAGAAAGTAGTAGTGAATCAGAAAAGAAAAAATAATTCTCAGAATATAGCTACTAAGTCTTCTGTTCCTGTACTAGTACCCAGGTCACTGCTTATAATGAACCTGTGTGTGTTTTTCCTGCCTCCTTTGCAGGAACATCGGTGCATCCAGCAACCATCAGTAAATTCCCAGCACCCTTGTGGTTATAAACCCAGCATTCTGGTATCACAAAGTAGAGAAGAACCAGAGGAAGATTAGATACTGTAGCTTCAATTTATTTCCAAAGTAACAGGAATACACTTAAAATAGGGTTCATTTTCAAAGTTGTATGTGATATTGATGCTTTAACTGCAAACACAGCCTCCTTAACCAGGTCATCTGAGTGTATAGAGACATGCTCCCTTCCTTGTGGGTTACAAGCAAATGGGTGAAATTAAGGCACAAAGATAATAGCACACATCAGGGGAAGAGAACTAAGCTTTTGCTTCAAACAAATTCTTCACAGACGGGTCTAGTGGGATTTGAAGTTTTTCTTCTGAAAGTAGGAAAAAGTTAGAGCTTTCATTTGAGTTTCACTTTATGTTTCGTGTTCGCTTCAACCCACAGCTCAAAGTGAAACTACTGGATTTAGGGAAATAAGCAAAAAACCGGAAGATGTGCATTAAAATGTCACGTGCAAAAATATTCCAGTTGGGACCTTAAAACACCATGCCATTTAAATCTGTGGAGGAGTTTTGATATTTGACCTACAAAGACTTCTTTGAAATTACAGCTGTTAGCATTCTGTCCAGTACTGGGCAGCTGTGGGCATAAAAGACTGTCTCCTTTGGATGTCTCTTGAGCACATTGGAGTTGGAGCAGGGAATGAAATAAATGCTAAAATACCTGTTGACGCTAGTAGCAATACAACTGATATACAGACATGAAGGACTGAATTTTTTTGTGTGTGTATCATGATACTGGTTATACTAGAAGTGTATTTGAGCATGATATCCAGCCACATCGTGAAAACCATATCATAATGAGTTTCAATGTAGGGATAAAGGGAAGGGAGAACAAAGTATGAGGGGAAGTATCACAGTTCAGCAGCAAGCAAGGAAAAATACAAAGAGATTCAGAGAGTAGTGTGTTATGTGTGTTCTGCAAAGAACATAACGGCCTTGTTCCAAAAGCAAAAAGCTTTTCCAGCTCAGGAGCCTCCAGCAACCACCTGGGATTGAAGAGCCATGGGGTGGGTTGATGCTGAGGAGTACAGAGTGCCTTAAAGGCTATTGGATGCTGGTCCTCTTGCCATGTGTTGATCTTGTCAAAGCAGCAGACTTCATCCTGGATAAATAGGAATTTCTTAGTCTTGGGCAAATTCTCATTTTTTTTTTAAATGTGCAAGTGTGCAAAAGTTCTTTCTTTATGCCTTTAGCAAGCTGAAGTTCAAGTAGCAGTGCTGTATTTCTTACAGCATAAAATTTTGTGGGCTCCTGTTTTCCCTTCAGTGAGGAGTTGATCAGGCTTTATACACCAAAAAGAGAAAAAGCTATTCCTTCTCAGGATGAAAGTGTGGTGATAATTTCCAATTTAAAATTTTAAAGAAATGTCTTTACAAAAATGTCTGTAACCACACAATTTTTTAATTTTTTATTTCTAGCTCTTCAGAAGATGGTGACAGCTATGATAATTTTTATTTATGATGGCTCCCATCAGCTGAACTCCTAAGTTCTTGAGATTTTATCTACAAACTTGTTTTCATTCAAAAAGACTGAATAGGAGTTAAAGATTACAGTTCCAACCAAGCTCTCTTCAGGAAGAGCTGCAGGGGAGAGTTTCTAGTCAAAACCAAAGCTTCTAAAATAGTGCAAGAAGCAGAAAACCCAGATCCTTTTGAGCTGTTCTTTATGAGATCTGTTTTCTCCTGTGTCTGAATAGAAACAATCTGCCCTGGGAAAACAACCTTTTCCAGCTAAGCTCTACCAGTTTGCCAGTGCCTTTGCCCTTCTTCCTCCAGTGGTACTAAAGCTTCCTTTTCCTTTCTGTAAGACCTGTGTTTTTTCTGTCTTCCCCATCTGTTTATTTCACAAAAAGTCCTGCTACAGTATTAGAAGCTCTTTGCAATTTACTGGTTCTTTTAGTCTTTCTGTTTGTTTTTTCCTTCCTTTTCTTTTGTTATTCTGTTCAGATGCATAAAATAGTTCCGAGTCAGCAGAGGTTCAGAGAAGCAGATTGGCACACCAAGAATGGCCCAAGGCTGCATCATTTCCACTGATGACTCCCCTCAGCACTCATCATGTTGGAAACTTCTTCAGAATTATTCAGTGAATAAATATGAATTACTCCCCTGCTAATCTAGTGCTGTAAACAGGGGATGGAGACAAAGGAGGGTGTTCAACACTGCCTGCCAGAAATAGGAGACCAACAGTGTCTCCTTCTTTAGTTTAAAGTCATTAGGCAAAAGGGAAAACTGGCAAATTAGACCATTACAGCGTCTTTCAGAAGCCTTGCTGTCTTTGGTGCAGCGCAGTCTGTGAGAGCAGTGCCACTCAGTTTATAAACGTAAAACCTCTTGTTTGTGCAGTTACTTAATCACTGTAAAACTACACATTACTGTTGTCACATGGCTGTACTAAAAGGAATATTTAAAAGGAAGCAGAGCTTAAGGGTAAGCTAGGGTTTGGTGATCTGCCAAGCTGAAAATAGCATTTAACAGGCTTTTAATCTATTTCATAGGTTATTGTCCCCATGAGTGCTGTTATAGTCTGCAGATAAGAAAAATGAGAACAAAGGGTTATTTTCACTTACAATTCAGCAGCTGCTGGTATTATTACTGTGTCACTGGTAATCAAACAGAGGTATACTAATAATTGTATACTTTAAAATGCAGTGTGCAGTAAATATTTGTTGATTTAAAAATAAGCAGCCTGTAGAAGTGAGGCAGCTCTTTCTGTCAAAGTTAGCAGATTAGATGCTTACAGAGCCAAGCACCACCACGAGAGAAATGCCTAGCATTTGTGGAAGATTTTGTTGATCTCTGCAAGATTGCTCAGGTCTGTTTGCACCAGGGAGAAAAATAGATGTTTGAAGTAAAAAAGCAATTAAAATCAAAATTACACACATGTTTTTGCTTTTGAATCCTAATTTGTAGATAGTACATGATATATCGTTTTATACCTTAGAGATAGGCACTTACTGAAATAACCCTCTACTTGCATCCATTTGTCTCACAGTAATTACCAGAGTACACAAAGCACGAGAAGAAAAACCTGTTTACCTTTCTGCATATCAGCTCAGCTCAGGATGGAGAGCAAGGCTTTCCTCACACATTGCGAAGGACAGCAGAAAGTCCAACAGAATGGTTTTCTTTGTGTTCAGCAGCACAGGGGAGCTGCTGAAGACTGTTTTGCCATGTAAGGGCAGGAGAAGGGAAAAGAATGTTTAGAGTCTGGCAGGTTCTTCTGCTTGCAATTGTGTCTCTCTCATGGAAAAAGTGGTAAGAGTGTAGGCTGGGATGACAAAACATCTTGTCCTCCTCAGTTTCTGACAGCCGTCTTCTTAGGACTTGTTTATGCTGCTTTTGTGCGTTGCAACCTGGAGAACATCAAACAAGACTGTAGCATGCTGTGTTCATGGTACAGACTTAGAGGGTTGGACAGGCCTTAGCAGAGAGAAGTGATGCTGAGATGGGATGTGTTGTTATCTTTTTTGCCCAGCAGGACTCAAGTTGTATGAGTACAGTTAGCTTAATAGTAGATGCCTACAGTAGAGACTCCCCCACTGCAGCTGTCTAGAATCAATGAGGAGAATCCAGCTTTTCTAGTGCCTGTGTTGTTTCTTCCTCATGCAGGAGACGATGCAGAGGATCTTGGGGAAAACAGATGGGTTGTGTTATACCTAAGCCCTGTTTCTGTTCAGTAAGTGTAAAGGAAACACAGAGTAACTAGCTCAAATGAGTTCATTCATTTTGAAAGTTTCAAAATTATTTAGGAGACTTTATCTCATTTTTAGAAATGACTTGAGCACATATAAGCCTATATGCTATTAGCAGTCAGTAGGATTAGGTGCTGAAAATGGCATTTCAGCTTTGAAAGCACTGTACACTTATGAAAATGTTACCTAGAGTGACTTGCCCAGGGCACAGAGTAAAACAGGCACAGCTCTGAGCAGCAGTACACTGCTTTAACTGGTAGCCTGGCTCTGCTCTCCAAGGGGTACCATACTGTCCAAACACTGTAATAGCAGAAAGTCTGGCTATTTTGATTTTATGAAGTTTTCTTTAAACACCTTGAAATATTTTTGAGTCTTCAAAATTTGATATTATTACTATAATCAGATAACAGTTAATAATAATACAGCAGGCTCCAGATAGTGTTCCCACTGTGTTGCACACAACAGCTGCGCACAGCAGCTACTGCAGCCTTCAGTAACGGGGGGTTTCCCCCTTAAACACATTTTGGTTTTGCAAGTGAGGAGGGTTCATGCAGTAATAAACTGAATCTGAGCTACACATCTGCTTTTTCAGGTAGTGTTTGGTGCAGGGGCAACACTGACAGATTTTGTTACAGCTGCCTTTGCAGGCACTGATGTATTAACACTGTCATCTTGCATTCAGTTTGGGTGACAGCGCCACTGAATGAAGCCGAGAGCTTCTGGTACTGATGTGGCAAATGATTCAGCACAGATCTTTATACGAATTGGGCTGTTATCTCCTCGATGATGTGTGAGGCTGAGAGTGAGCTGTCTCTTTGCTTCATTATTTATTTTTCCTTAGCTTTGGGCTTTGTCAGCCAAGCAGCCTGGAACTCAGCCCAAGAAGCTGTTTTGGGTACAGCACAGCATGTGGAGGAGGTGGTGTGAGATCACGGCACTCCAGTCATGCTGGAGCAATGACCCCATGCCTCTTGTGGTAGCAGGAGAGCAGGGATGTCACAGGACAGCATGGATGACTTTCCGTCTGTTACTGGGGCTGCTAGACGGCTTTGTGGTATGATGCTTTGGAGGGAAGATCTGCTATCATCATCCAGTGCATCTGTTGCACCTTGCGTCTGAACACGTTTAAGCTCTTTGACAAGCATTCGGCCTTTCCCTGCTCCCCTCAGACAAGCAAAATTAGCTCTGTTTTGTAGGTTGGGAAAGTGTAACAGCACGATCAGGTCATTTTCCTCAGGTCATGTATGAAGAGGAGTAACAGAATGGGAATAAAAAGAGAAATTGTTCCACCTGCCACACTGTCCCTGCCACGCCAGGGGTTAGCCCTATCAGGCTGGAGACTTTGGGACCTGCAAGTGAACATTTGTTTACTGAAAAGCATGATGTTAAGAACTATGAGCACAGGACATTAGATGCATTTCATGTAAGCGGCTTGGACAGGAGCCGGTGCTTCATCAATGCCGGCATCACACTGTGCAGTGCTTTGAGGACCACCTGCTGGCTGGTCCCACTGGCCTTACCAGTGCCACCAGTGCCCAGTGAATCCCCATGAGGGGATGAAGTGGAGCTTGGCTGGTTGGGCAGCTCAGGTTCCTCCATGTGTGCCATGACTTTGCCTCCTGGGCTTCTGCACTCACTTCAAGCACATTGATCTCCTTGGTACAGCCAGTTCCTCGGGTTGTGTAAACTGATAGCACAATCTTATTTCAGTGGAAATAGGCCGGGTGAGTCTAGCCAAGAGTCTGATTTGTGTCTCTCACAATAGGCTTTAGCTTTAAAAAAGCCAGAGTTTTTCTGCTTGTCAAAAAAAGCAGAAAAAAGTTCTGTCTCTGACAAGAGTTCTCTATAAGCTCCAGTAGCTATTTCATTTCATCTTTGCCCGTGAAAAAAAGCTGTATTGTAGAGCAGGGTGGGGATAACTCATGTCAGAAGCTTTTTAGAAGTTACTTTGAAAGCATATTTCATCTTCAAAATTTAAGTGGCTTATTCAACTTGTGGCAACTGAAATCAGCTTTCCTTATCTGATACATGGTGTTCTCAGCCTGTCACCAAAATTTTTTTCAGCTGAGGCAGCAGTTTTGGGGATATCAGAAAAGCCAGCCCAGAACTGACACCACTGAGAATGTGTGTGTTGTGACATGACACAGCCCTGTGGAGGGTCTAGGAGTGCTTGCACTACATGTCTTCTATTGTCTCTGGAGATCAAACCTGAGCCTGGATCCACTGCAGGTGGTGAAGTTGGTGGTCTTGTTTCAGCGCCTGTGTGACCACAGCACAAAACTGCCAGGAGGCTCAGCAGTTTGGTTTTGCTGGAAGAAATAAGAAAATCTCTTTTCTGGCATCATAAGGATATTTCAGCTGCAAATTCATCGCAAACCAGCCTGAAGATACTTGTACACATCCCACTAGCATCCCACATCGCTGTAGCTGCTGTTACAAACTATTGTGAGTAGGGTTAATTTGCTCCTAACTGCTCTATACAATGCCCTTCTTGCCCAGCCAAACCCACCCAGATGCTACTGCTTGCTGGGTAAGGGGATTATTGATGAAAGCTGAGGAAGACACCACATGTGGCAAGCTAATTAGAGGGACTCCAAAACAGTGAATATCCATGAGCATGGCAGAATATGGATGAATAAAGCCCAGATGAGTATATTGTCAAATTATACGTGCAACTTGTATTGGAAGTGAAGGAGAAGCAGTGTGACTGGGCTTCACATGTCAGGTTGAAATCTCTTTCTGCACACATTAATGCTGATTGTTTGCTGAAAACGCCCCACAACTCATTTGGTAATAGCAGCAAATAATCATTGTTTGTGTAGACGAGATGGAGAAATGTACATTTAGCACTCTTCCACAGCTCCCCTCATGCTGTTAGGGCATTTGTCTATTTTTACACCAATTCAAAAATGCAGTCCCTGAAGGTCACTCTTTAGGAAAGGCCTTAATTAAGATTTCTGCCTGCAGCAAATCGTATGAAGTATAATACATCATGCTGTAGCAACCCAGATACAGATCATTGGCCACCTTGATCCAGTCACGTAGTATGTCAAATATTACCATTTTCTTATAATCAAGGATCTTTTTACAATGTGAATTAAAAAAAAAAAAAAACAACCAAAAAAAAAAAAAAAAAAAAACAAACAAAAAAAAACAAAACAAAACCAAACTGAAAAATAACAGCATCCAGGTTTTCTTAAAATATCCATGAAAAGACAGAAAAATGTCTGCCATTTAGGCTAAACAAAGCATTCACTAAGGGAGTGAAGGTCAAATGGAGATCTATACTTTACTGACAGAAAAAAGCAAATCTTCTTTGCATCATAAATATTAAAAACAATACTGTTTAAAAGGTCTAATTTATTTTTATTAAATTAATTTCCTTCCATCTGTTTTTCTGCTCTTTCCTTCTGGAGTTCCAAGGGCTGTTCTTCCCAAATCAAGGACAAATCTCCTCTGTGCTTGCCAGGCCTGAAAGTTCAGTTTGGAGATATTTCCAAATCAGAACTTTTGAGGCTTTTTTCCAAAGCACCCATAGCTCTAGCTATGGCCAAAGGCAAAACCATCCCCTATACAGAAGCACATTGCTGTATCCATCTCTCTAACACCTTTCACTCTCACTTTTGATCCTTTACCCTTAGATCTTCAGAGGAGAGCCTGTGTGCATTCATACAGTTGCACATACATGCAAAAGCCAGTCCTTCAGAAGCAGTTGCAAGATCAATAATAAGAGTAATAATAATGTAACAGACACTCAAGTTTTCTGATTTCTATTCAGCAGCAAATCTTCTGTTTATGGTTGAGGTTTTCCTGTCCATACACCATCAACCAAATAAATATTTTAGTTCCTATCCTAGAGAAATTATTTCCTTAGTGAAAAGGATATAATTTTGGATGGCTCTTACCTCTTAAGAATAAAGTATTTTCTGTTCAGATAGACACACAAATACTTGCTAGTTGGAAAAGCAAGAGCACTCACCTGTTGCTGATGGTAGTGCCTCTGAAGCCACAATCCTATTGCAAGGAGTGAGGAAGACAGAGGTGCCTATTAGTGGAATGAGTGAGTGGTTTGATTCAACATTAAGTAAACCCAGCTATTACCCTGAAGTGTTAAAGGTTGACATGTTAGGGATGCTTGAATCAAGGGCCGGGGACAAGAAGAATTCATGCAACTACTGACCTTCTTTCTACCACACAAATGACAAGTAGAGTCAAACCAAGCTGCTGTGGTGAATTGATCATAGAATTTGTTTTCTGCTGTTATTAGCTATCAGGAGGACAAGAGGATCTCCGTACCCACCTTCAAACTAGGTAGCTTCCTATGAGGGGAAAAAGGAGGGGAAGGAATGAGAGAAAAAGGAAGAGGGGAAAAAGTGAGGAAATCTTAGCCTTTAGACCTTACTCTAAGTAAGTTCTGAGTTCTAAACTAGTTTTCTTTTTTATTTGTTTCGGAGAAAAGCATTTCTCATCACCAGCTGACAAGACAGTGAAGAACGAGTTAGTGGTTTAGCCTTGTGGGTCATAAAAGACTGCTAATCAACCACACCTAGATTCTTGGTAGCATTTGTTATTGCATCTTTATAATGCATGGCAGCCTGTGTGGCCTTGAAAACGTGAGGGTGAATAACAGCAGTAGGTATTTAAAAGATGCCTGTCTTTAAACACAACACAGACAAGTATTCTTCCTTTCCTGATATGCAAAATGTGTTCTTGTGATACAAAGGAGTTAGAAATAGATGATAGTAGCATTTCAAAGCAATCACTACAGCAGCCTAACTACCTTCTTGCCTTTCTTTCATTATTTAACTTCACTGTCATGTTCAGGGAGGGGTTCCGTGCATGATGTGCTGCAAGGAAGATGGATGACAAGAGATGGAGGGATACATAGATAGACAGATAGATAGATAGATAAGAAAGTCTTCACACGAGCAAGAGGTAATTTACCTATGACTTTCTTGCATGTCACTTTTCAAACAGATTTTCAAGGATTTTGTTCTCCCCTTTGCAGCTGAATGAGAGAAATATAGCCTGCACATGAGAGATAATATTGTCCTGGGAAATAAAGTGGATTAATGTATTTCTACTGAAGCTAGCAGGAAATTGTGTTTCAGTTTGTGCTTATGGGCTTATTGTGTATACGTCATATTGAGAGCAAAATGTTAAACAAGAAACATAGAGTGTTAAAAAAATCAAAAGGGAAAATAAACTGGAATGTCAGGTTCAATAATAAGCTTGATATGTATCTGTATTATCAATAACTGATGCCAACAACTGACTCCATTATTGTGTTACAATGAAACAAAAAAAGACTGTGGGTTTGTGAGTTGTGGTCCATCTCTAAGCTTTTCTACATAAATTATTCCAGTCCTGTACTCTAGCAAACAGCCTTTTGATGATGTCATTATGGGCAATCAGTTCTACAATTAAGTAACAAAGTTCTGTTTGTAATGCAGTTAGTCTTAAGCAAGATTTACTTTTGGGATGGGAAAAATCTGAGAATGAACAGGGGCCATGAGAGTCAGGTCTGAGTTAGGGACATTGGGATACAGTGGATGGATGGTCCTAGTGAGTCAAAACACAGGAAGACAGAATCAATAAGAATTTGAAGTAAATGATGTACCCAGGGTCAGCAACTTATATGTGGACAGGATTTTATGGAAAATGGCTTTTTTTTTGGGTTTGCTTTCAGTGAGGCTATGACAGCGTTCATTCCTTGCTTGTAGAGCATTCTATTGATGGGATCCTAGACTTAGTCACTGCAGCAGCTGGGTGAGATACTTCCATAGCCATATCCTGCCTCAGCGCAGGACCCTTCCAAGGATTTTGGCAGCTTATTCAACAGCAACTCAGGCTTGCAGCACGTGATTAAAGCCTTTTCTAACTATAAAAATAGACCTTGCCCTTTTGGTGCATATTTGAGAGATTTAGACATAGATACAGATACATTGATATGATATGAAACCAAAGTAACCCAAAGTAACTAATGAACCTACCATTTTCCTGCCTAGCAGGAGCTATGTCTAAGAGACTTGACTTACAGAGGGCAGAGGGTCTGGTCCTCCTGTTCTTCCTTTGAAAGTTTAATATTTTACTTCAAACCACTGACAGCAGATGTGCATTGACACTTTGAGCTCTCAGTGTTCATGCTGGGGTGTGTGTCTGTGTTGGGTACCAGTTACTCTCTGTAGGTGACACCTTTAAGTGAGAGGTCTTCTTGCTACTGATGTGTCTGATCCTGTTTCCATGGAAACCAAGGTCAGGTAACAGAAGAAAAGGTTAGGGGATTATTTTTTCTTAATTATTTTAAAATCTTCACCTTAATTTTCTCTTTCTACTGCCTGTTTTCAAAGAAGAGAAAGCATATATGGTCTATTTCTATCTGTTGTTTATGTAACACCACATATATGTGGGTGTACAGACCTCCCCCCCCCATGCATATGCATATGCCTGTGATATGATCTTTAAAGTTTACATGTCATTTAACAGAGGGAAGTTGAATACAACTTCATATGTTTTTTCCTCTTGTTCATATATCTATCTTCAGCCTTAGAAGCACAGTACGAAATATGATACAATTCAACATTAGTAACACCAACTATCCTGAGTTGCAATAGTGCTTGTGTAGTTTGGACTGCTTAGCAGCTGCGACAAATTACTTCGACATTGAAAGTAAATTCATTACTCCAGGCCAGGGTCAATATACCATGTAGGACAGTTATAAGGTCAGCTTCCCAGTAGTACCATCAGTTAAGCTGAATCTCTAGTCATTCTTACTTCCTTCCATGGAAAAATGGCATATTTTTAAGGGGCCTGAGAAAAACAATTTCTGCCTGCTACTCAGCTATTTGAGGATATGGCACTGAGAAAGTGGCCCATGTCACCACTGAAAAACAGGCTGCAAAACATGTCACTGCAAGAAACATTATTAGAGCTGATAGTGTATGATATTTTATGTGTTTGTGATGAGGTCTGTCTCAGCTAATTATAAGCATGGGGTCTGAAGAACTTCTTTCTGCAGGAAAATGATAAGGGAGGCAGAGGGAGTCTGCCTTGTCCGGAGCTAGAGGTATTCAAGGCAATTAGCTTAAGCATCGACCTTTCAGGTGGGTAAGCCCAGATAAAATTGCAGGGTAGGATTTCAGAAATAGACACTGAACAGTACATAAAATAAATGGATAGAGGTGGCACATACATTGGAAATTCATCCATACAAATATCTCTAAATTGGAACCAATGTTAAATACCAGAGCTTGCTTTCATAGATGTAATGTCTCCCATTAGTTTCATCTCATATTTACCCTTCTTATATCCTTTTCTGTCAAAGTGAAAGTATTTTCCTAGATCTGTCCATACAGAAGATTTCCCTTTCCTGAACAACACAGCAAAATCCATTTCTTGGAGGAAAAAAAAAAAAAAAGAAGGAAGATGAGACTTTGTCTCTGCTTTCATGCTGGCTGGCAGGAATTTTTATATCTTGGCTTTTTATTTTATCCTGAAGCTCTTATTGTTACCAAGGGCACACTCTACACTGCAATCAGTGTATAAAAAAGCAATTAAATTCCTCTTGGGTGTCAAAAAGTAACCTGGCTGTCAGCACTGAATGTGCAGAAAATCCCACATCAGTCAGTAATGTCAGAGATGTGACCAAATGAACAAGGGAAGAGAAAAGAATGTAAGGGCTTGAGACTTAACCCAGGTAGGTTTCTTAAGTTTGCAACCAGCCAGGGGAACGGACTTTTTGGCTACAAGTTTTGTGAGGGAAGATAGTGACTTTGTGTGCTCTTATGCCAGGGATCTAGTTGATAAAAAGACGGAAGAGTGACAAGTAGCCATGGCCTCATCTGTTCTACCAGGTAAGTAGTTCACATCCACAAAGCCAAGTGTGGAAGCAGGTAAAAGGCTTCCCCTACACCTCAGTCCTTTATAGGTCCAAGAATAAATGGAAACAGTCACAGAAAACAGGTATGGGTCAGAGTCTTAAGTGTCCATTGGCTGGCTGTGGATGAGGATAAACCATCCTAAATTTTCCTGGGTAAGCATGATGGACTGCCAGGAGGCATTGTCAGTCTGCCCGAGATAGTTCCCTGTGTTTCAGTTTTCTTCCTGAAAATGCTCAGTTGAGTCTATCTTTGATACAAGAAACTAGTTAAGGTGAGTGTCATCAGATCACTGAGCTGGAACAGTGCAGAAAACCCTCTTGCCTGCTGAATGAGCTTTAGGATCAGCCAGAGCCAGAGGAAAGCAGAGGTGCAGAGAGCTTTTGATGAAAACTGCATCACTTGAATGTTGATTTAATGTATTAATTAATTGTGTATTCAAGTCAGGATTTTCCAGACCCTAAAGCAACTTCATAACAGGCTATTCATGAATAATATCAACCTGTTTTCCATTATTAATAATTATTTCTACAATAATATGACATCAAAAGTCCTAATAAATGTAAGGCTTCATTGTGCTGGGCACTCTGCAAACGACATAATAAGGGACAACCTGATAAGTGCTATTAGTGGGCTGAAAGAATTGATCTGAATTGCCTGGAAAGACTCTCTTACAGTAAAAGGACTTAACTGTAGAAAAATGTTCCTTGTGCTTCCCACAGAAGTACCTGAGAGTACAGAAGTGCCTCAACCCTATTTCCAGAGGAGCCATAGGCCTCTTGAAGCTGCCAGGAAATACCAAAAAGCGGAGCAGGGATAGGATGACATGATGCTATAGTGAGGGGAAAGGCAGCTTTTGGTAAATCTGGAGACATGGGATCCTTAAGCAGTCAGGCATGGGTTCAAGCCTCAGTATATACCAGGAAGGTCAGAATACAAGTTATGGGAGACCTTTTGTGAGAGGGACATTACTGCAACTACTGATATCTTGCTTTTCTTCTATAGTATTTTTTTTTTTTTCTCTTTTGTCCATAAACTATGCAGTGGACCCCAAAAAACTTTCCTGGTGGAAGTTTAGTGCTATCCCCACAGAAAGCTTTGCTTTTATCCAGGTGATAGGTTTATCCGGGTAATGCTTTCTTACAGCCAAACTTACAAGCAAAACAAAAACATGGCTCTCACTAGAGTTAATTGCACAACAAATGTCATTCATAACACATAGTTCAGCTAGTGATAAGAAACACTAGTGATCTGGGTAGCTCACAGGAGATCAGATCAGAAAAAGCAGCAAACCCATCCCTCAGACTCTTTATTACATGACTACTGTAAAACTGTAGCCAAAATACTATATTTGAGGAAGAGAGTTTAAACTGCAAATTTCGATCAGGCTGCTGGACTCATGCAGTGGTATGAAGCATTTTGCTTGGTAACGTGATCTTAAACCCAAACCTACTGTCTTAACCTTGTTGCACATCACAGAATCACAGAATAGTTAGGACTGGAAAGGACTTTAAGATCATCTAGTTCCAACCCCCTTGCCACAGCGGTTTGGGTTCTGGTTTTTTTTGTTGTTTTTTTTTTTAATGAACATACCTTATTCTGATGTTCCTTGTACCTTATTACAGAGGAAGGACCCAAACTAGTATTTTCTAATCCTGATAAATTTCACAAGATTTTTTTTTCCCTTTAAAAATATTATGATACTGTAAGCTTTAGAAATGATTTGCATTTTCAGCCACTTTGGTGAGCTTATATTTAAAAGAAAAAAATAAGGAAAGATAGAAAGCAAAAAGATTGTTTCTGACAAACACACCATCCTAACATATTAAAAACATATTGCTTGAGATGCAATGATTATAAATGCTAGCATTGTAACTCAGTACATTAGTGTGCTAGTCTTTGATTCCTCTATAATTATGGAATGAAAGCTTCAATCCCTGCATTGGGTGAGCACTTTAAAATACAACCAAGGTAGTAAATTACTGGTCCTCAATGTTCTAGTCAGACAGATTGCATTCAATTCATAAACAGAAATTCAGTGTTGTGTCAGAGGCAGATTCCCCAGTGAGCTTATTGTCTTTCGTTTAAAACTAGTATGTGAACTAAAGGAAATACTAGAATATTTTACAACATTCCAACATAAGCAACAATTCTTATTTTCAAAACAAGCAGCACCAGTGTTGCCTCGAAATGTTCACATTGTTCATATCGATTTTCAGTTTACACATCCCCAGGAACAAAACACACCAGCTAATAGATTGTTTTTATTAGTTTCACTGGATGGTATATCAATAATAGGTTTACCACTTGCATGATGGCAGTGTGCTGGACTTTTTGAACCTGTTGATGGATGTTTAATTCAAAGTGTCATTCTGTCAGTAGGCATCCTAATAAGCACAAAAACCCACAAACCGGGAAACACTTCAGTGAATTCCTGTTCAAAAAAGTTTAGTGTTCTGACAAATTATTATCTTTTAAGACTTGTTTCTGATACATAGAATAAAAATAGGTATCAGTCCTGGAGTTTATTTTCACGCTTCTAAAGCACTGCAAAATACTCTGAATGAAATTCTTTTGCCATTGTTGGAGGCAATGGCTGACAATAATGTAACTACAGATGGAGAAAAGTCATGTATGAATTGTGATCACTTAAGCAAGACAGATTTGTACATTGATGCAAAAGTGCATTCTCTTAAACCCATATTTAGGTGTGCAAGTAGCTACCTAATGGCAAATTCCCATTGAACATCCTGGCTCACAGTGTAAAATGGTCCTGATTTTCACATCAGCACAAGTTTGAGATCAGCAGCACTTCAAAACCCAGAGGACACAAGTAATTTGAACCTGACTTCCATTGTCAAGGTTGGATGCTTCGGCTATAGCTCTTGAAGAGGTGATCACTGTGTTGCCAGACAAGCCTGTACTCTCCTGTCTTGAGGGCACACCGACTTGAAGTGATCATGAAAGGCAAATATGCTCTGGATATATTTGCTGAAAAAAAAAGCATTTACACCTTTTCCTAATCATGATTCAGTCAGCTGAAAGGTCAAGGATTAATTGGGCAATAAGATGAAATTACTGTCAGAAAAGAAGTTGGTGCTGAAACACCTTTGTTCAATGCTGTGGCGAAGCATGTTCAAAAATTCTTCAAGGACACAGGAAAACCTTTGTAGGTGGAGCTTGCCTATGAAAGTTAGAAGTTGCTTGGGAATTTTTGGAAAACATGCTGATACTGGAGTACAGACAACTACCTTATGAAAATACCTGTCACATTATGTTAAATGAAAGCTCAGGTAAGGACTTGTGCTTTTCAGAACACCTTGTATTTCGCTGTTCTGTGCTTAATATGAAGCTTATGTGCCAGAAGTAGTAGTTACTGTCTCAGATCAGTTAATATCTGGAATCTTTGACCAGACTTATTAAACAAACAATACATGACTGTGGAGATAATGCAGAACATAATCTTGAAAGATGAAAAACTCAGTTCTGAAACTGAAGAGATTTTTGATATAATATTAGATTCACAGGATGGTGCTTTTTAATGGGAATGAGAAAGAGGCTTTTTTGAACAGAAGAACTGGAAGATTAAGATGGTCAATCTGTCATGACATCATTTTAGTAGTGTATGCTTGTTGCTCCACACCTGTGACCAAACAGGTAGCTCTGCCTAAAACTTCCATGTAAATATACACAGAAATACCTTTTCAGTCTTCATTTTCAGATGCCTGTGGACAAATGGTATACCAAAAAGACAATAATCAGCATATGTATGGTCAACGAGCATGTTTTCACAGTGATAAAAACAGGGCTTGATTGAGTATTTTAATTGGGGTTTTTTTGCTTTTATAGAAGGTTGCATATTTTGCAAGAGCAAAATACCGTAACAATAGTCACTGAAAGATTAATTCAGCTCTTATTTTTACTCTTAGTTCTCTTTATGTAAGAATTGACTGTGGTACGTAGGAATGAAAAAATACTGCTTATCTGGATGACCTTTCACATGTTAAAGGATCAGACCATTATTCTACATTAAAGTGATTGCTAACAGTTTGAAGCACCTCTTTTTCACTGTACAACGTTAAATAGGAAATATAACAAAAATCATTAATCCTTTGAAAATAAATACCCATTGTTTTTCAGCATACTAAAATAGGCTGGGGAGCTTATCCTTTTTTGCTGTTAGATTGACTGTTTTTTTTTGCAGTGTGCTGGTAACCTCATTGTTCTTTTAATCTGGCCTTGTTGGAAACCTACACTTAATAACGGCAGAGAGGAAGCTGCTGGCTGCCATATATAGAACTACATTTGCAGTAGAAAACATTGCTTCTTTTCTCTAGGATGTATGTAAAGGTGCTAAAGGAAGACACAGAAATCCTGTAGTGATTCCATAACATTCTGAAACCACAAACAGATATTTAATTAAATTAAATTCCAGGCTGTTGGGATTTCTTTACACGTATGTTTTCAAGTCAGAAAATAATTCTTACTGCTCAGATAAATGGACTGATCATGCTTTTGAGGTCAGTGGGTTTGTGTTTGCTTTGGGTTTATAAGCAAGCACTTGCTGGAGAAAGAAAAGGAAACAGGCAAGTATTTTGTTTTGTTATTATTGCAGTCAGAAAAATCCACTTTACTGCAGCATGTTTTATGGAGTGAGATGAAAATAACATCTGTCCAGGAAATGATTTTTTACGTACTGAAAGGACCTACTTTCAGTGTTAAAGAGCAGAAGTTTATCATTCCATATAGCTAACCTTAAGTTTTGATTTACAACACATATCCCAAATAAATAGAATATTAGCACAGAATAATTTAGATTGGAAGGGAGTTCTGGAAGTCGTCTTGTGCAACCCCCTGCTCATGTTGCTCAGAGCCTTGTCTTGCTGGCTTTGAAAATCTCGAAAAACATTGTTTCCACAGCCTGTCTGGGCTACCTAATACAGAGCTTTTTGCCCTGGTTGTGTTTTTTTTTTTTTTTTTTTTTTCTTCTTTATAAGGAGTCAGAATTTCCCTTGCTGTAATTTACAACATTTGCTATCCATGCTTCCACATCGGTCCTCCCAGGGGGCTCTGCCTTTTCCAAAACTTCTCATTGAGGAACAGGGACAGCAGATCTCTTCCCCTTGTGTTGCCTACTCCCATTGACCTGTTTGCCATCACGTGCGCCAACTCAGTGCATGAATAAACCTGCTGCATATTTCAGGTGCCACTTCACAAGCTTCTCAGAGGTAGAATAACCACCTTTCTTGGCCTGCTAGTTTTGGTCTTGCTAATAACAAGTCTTTTAGCAAGTCCTTTCCTGCTTGCATAGGAAAAAGCTGTTTAATGGAAATAACTCGGAACTTCAGACAAAACTGAAAACTAAGTGGCTGATTGTCTTGATTTTGAGGATAGTGAGAGTCACTTTGGTTATCTGGTCTGACCCTGGAAATAAATGACGGGAATTTCCTAAGTTAATTACAGCTTTAGATGCAACAACAATACTTGAATTAGAGTGCATGTGTGAACCTCGGCTTGAAATCACCAGCAAATCCCCATTACCTACATTAATTTGTTCCAGTTGACTATTGCAAAAGTGTGGTTTAGTTCTATTTTGAATTTAGTTTCAACTTCTAGACCTGAATTTGTTTACATATCTGTATCTGCAAGGTTGAGGAGCCATCAGAAGTCAAATTTCTGTCCCTGACTGGGTTCTTAACAAGTGTAATAAAATCATTCTATAATCTGCTCTTTACTTAACTAGAATCTTTCCATCCCCTAAATAATGTATAATATAGCATTCTGTCTGGTCTCAGAAGTGTTTTCATTATTCTTCTTTGAACCTGTTTGAGATCCCTATGTAGACATCAGAACTTACTGAAGCTCTCCAGCACCAGCTGTACTACATCAAATGCCATATACTGCAAGTTTACTGTTCAGTGCTTGTGCCTGAGTAGTATTCTTTAACCCTTGCTAGTTAGAAGCTCTTACTGATGGTTTACACCAAATGTTTTCTTGACTGTTTGTCAGGACAGAGGCCCCTACTGTGTTAGAAGAGTTGGCCTTTCTTGTCTCTATGTTACATTTGAACAGCTTCACCAGAACAATTGTAGTTACCCACAAATGACATAAGCTTCATTTGCATTTGTGGAAAGAAATTAATAATCTTAGGGTGCAGTTCATCTCTTTATAAATTAGACAAGTGGTTGAATGAATCACACACTGAAAAATTCCTGTATCTCCCCATTGTCTTTTCACGTGGTTAATGTTTCCCTTTCCCTGAGAACAGGAATCTCTTTACACTAATTTCTGTAGAATTTTTAAATCAGTTAAATGTAAATGTGCATGTGTTTGTCTGCAACAGATACACAGGTGCACATGTAACTAACTATACAGACAGCTTTCTAAGCATGTACGGCATTCAAAAGTGTTGCTATGTCACATTGTTGAACATAAAGATAAATAGTTGTTGTGCTGGAGAGCTTCTGTGTAGCTTCTCTGTATGCGCCAGCAGTACAAATTCGATGAGATAGTTATCAGTTTCATACCAACACTTACTGTCCTGTGAGCAGCTTGGCTGATAAGATACTGAAACAACTGATCCGAAAATACACCATAATCTTTCTCTGCTCTCTCTTTTTTTTTTTTAAATGACCTTTAGCTAACCAGCTGTTCAGATCATTTTTCAACTTTTCAACTTGAAGTAAAAAAAATAAATAAATA
Source organism: Forpus xanthops (assembly GCA_032466535.1). Taxonomy (NCBI): domain Eukaryota; kingdom Metazoa; phylum Chordata; class Aves; order Psittaciformes; family Psittacidae; genus Forpus; species Forpus xanthops. Next base: position 38,762 of record JASSUY010020854.1, read on the forward strand.
GCAGAGGAAAATGACGCTACTTTGAACCCAGGTCTTCTAATTTTGGAGAAATTAAGTTAACCTGTTGGTATTATGTTTCAGATAAACACATTTCTTTCAGTTTACTTAATTAAAACTCTGTAATTAATCAGCATATAGAATGAGCACTGGAATATTTGAATGAGCATATAGAAAGAAAATGTCTTTTCCTGTTTTAATTTTGTTGGAAGCCACCAAAGTGTCTCTTGTACTGTTTCAGTTCCAAATACTTGAAAGAAATAGCTTCCAGTTATTAGTTTACTACGTAGCCAATCTTATCTATTATTCCCCTTGAAGTCAATCCTGCTTTTCCTACCAATTTGTTCTTATTCTGTAGCAGACCTGACCCCTGTAAGTACACAGAAGTGATGACTATACAATGGTAGTTTTAACAAGTACATATGGGAAGAAAAAAATCTAAATCGAAATAAAACTAAGTGTAACTGATCAGATTTTCTGAGGACAACTGTAGCTACTCATTCTTTAATCATCTATGTTTACCATAATGGTGCAGCTGATCAGAAAATACCTGAAAACTGAAAAAAAAACCCAACCAAACCCCAACTATTTGTCTTGAAAATGTATAAAATTGAGGAAAAGGAGACATGAAACTATCTGAAACTATACTTGAGTGGAATTTTCACTTATATGCTGAACATTATAGTGCTGCTGGAAACATCAGGTTAGTACAAAGTGCTTGCTTGTCACATGGGGTTTATTTGCAGGAAATCTTGAGGGTAGCTGTACCCTACTCTTGTTATGGAGAGTTGTAGAGAGTCACAGATATCTATTAAGACCATAACAGGGAATTTTAAAAGGCAGAGATATGTTCTTTGGTTTTCATCCTAAAGCCAGATGAGGTGTTTTGTCATGGTAGCATGTGAAAGGGAAAAAACTGAAGAAGGAAGCTGACCTTAAAATGTCTGCATTACGCTAAGCATGTTCCTGGCTGCCACATTAGCCACATTACCTACATTACCTTGTGGTAAAACTGGGAAGATTGTATTTTCTCTTGCATCATGAATATTTTACAGTGGAAGGTTCAATGTCTCTTGAAAACCTCAGGTAAACCTCTCTCCTTCACTGTCCCCGTAGTTTCACATCTTGAATTTACAACATACTCAGGTGCCTACATGCTTTGCCATGATGCAAAGGTGCTTCTAAAACCCCATCTCTCTAATTTATAGGAGGTGTTGCTTCACATTCAGGGGTCAGAGGAAAGAGGAAGGAGAAAGGACCTTTACATTTTAAACTTCTATGGGTTGAAGCCATATGGTGCCACCGTAAATAAGTGATAACAGAAAGTCTATGTGACTTTACCTAATTTTGCAGAGCACATATGACATGGTTAGAAAATAAATGGACATGAAAGTATCTGTAGAGTAACACTTAGATAAAGAGAAGATCAAACCGGAAAAGACTTCCTCTTCTTTATAATGAACTTTCATTTCATAAAATACAAAGTCAATAAATTAGATTGAAACTCTTTGGTCGTCTTGTAATTATATACTACAGATTATCCCATCTATTAATTATCCACAAATAGATCCAGTAATCTAATCAGAACTGAATTACACTCTTTGGGAGCTGAATCCCAGTCTTATAAATGAACTCTTTTCCTGCAAATTCTATTTTTTCACTGCCGCTGATATATGGATGAAAATTAATCCTATGGGAGAGAGGATTGTTATATTTTTGAGAGGAAAAGTTGCACCAGTAATGATGTCCATTTATTCCAGTTTGAATACCTTATACATGATATACTTCACTTGAACCTAAATTTTCTATTTTGGATAATTCTTCATGATTGGGTTTTATAACTTGACTTAAATTTACTTACGCTTAGAGATTTGCCTTCACTCCTACAATACCTTTTTTTTCTTTTTTTTTTTTACTTATAATAAACTGAGGAAAGAAAGTAACCTCATTAAAAATACCACCCCAGGAAGGTAAAATGAGAACAATTCCCTTAAGAGATCTTCAGATTGTCACATTATGATAAGATAAAAAGTTAATACAAAGAATACAGGCGCTTTCTCCAGCTATTAACAGGAGCTTAGCCTTCCATCAAGAGCCTAAGTTCAGCTGAATCTGTATGACCTAGAATCCACCATGTCCTTTATTTACTAATAAATGTGGGAAGGATTGTCGCTATTTTATTGTTTCAGAATGACAATGGCTGTTTCATTTGCAAACCTACAAAGTAATCAAATATTATAGCCACTAGCAATATCAGTCACAGCAAATTAACATTGTATTTCCTCACCAATGAAGTAATTCTTAAAACATTCTAAATTAACATTTTAAATTCATCACGTTGCTGTTTTTTAAAGTAATATCTATTGAATAAATTCCTGCCAGGTGGTGCCTGATATGCAGCTGGCAAAAAAATATCGAAGCAGCTGCACTTTAACAAGTAGCCTTCTTTTCACCTGCTAACAAGCATCTGTCAGCTGGCTGTATGGATAAGCAGGACGTGGATTTTGCTTGTAAATAAATTGTACCTGTAAAAATCATGTAGTGCAGCTCTTCCCTCTACAGAATGAAAGAGAGGAGGAAAAGGCTCCTTCATGAAACTTTTTCAAGAAGTGTTTCAATTTTGATGTAAACTGAAGTCCTGTTAGACTATATCTTCTACAACCCCTCTAATAAATGGGCACTTTTAGTGTCAAAGCTTTTAAAGGACAAAGGGCATTGGAGAATTTGGGAAAAGCGGAAAACAAATACTACAGTTTTTTGAAGAGAGGTAAGGCAGAGGTTGTAGATGTAAAAAGGGGAGTGCTTTATTCATTGTAAAAGCAAATACCTTATGTAGAACAAAATGGATTTGATCCTTCATGGAGACCATCTCAAAGCTTATTCCAGCCTGCACGTATTAAGAGCTTTTTGCTGGATTTGAAACGGACTTTAAATTTTCCTGAACTAATTTGAAGCTCCATGTTTAAACACTAGTTCCTGTCATAGGGTCACTGTGGACCAAACTCTCATCATCTACTGCCAGTGCCACTGTAGTCACCAAGCTTCTCTCGCTGTCGTGGCAGCCTTTGATAAGAGGCACCCCACAAAGCTCTGCCTTCTGTGGCTGCTAGGTTAGGTGGAGTTGATCAAGTGTACTCCTAGAAGCTGGTTGAGATGCTGCCAGATTATTCAGAAAGGCCTAAGTTCTAGAGAGAAGCCAGAAATTTAGGTAATCTCCACAGAAGGAAGGTTCCAAGTTCTTCCTGCTTTTCTTTCCCAACCAAAATCTGGGGAACATTGACTGCAATAGTGTACATCTTGGGAGTCTGTGAGATAAAAAGTGGGAGCAACTGATACTAATTGCCTGCAATAGCATCCATCTCACATTAATCCTCCTTCTCCAGCCTTTACCTCAAAGTGCCAACATGACGTCAGTCATCAGCAGCATCAACCTGCTTGGAGAAGTCTCCCTCCACCACCACAGGGACCAGGCCTTGTTCTGGCTGCAGAGCTCTCAGATCACATCCCACTGGTGCCACAGGGACATGAGTCACATTTTTTCAGACATGCCAGTGGTCTCAGGGCTCCCACACCTCTTACAGCAAGCTCTTGGGCAGAACAGACAGCATAAAGCCTGTTAGCCTGGGGGAAGCAATTTCCAGTGGTAGTGGTCCAGTGGAAAGCTTTCTGCCTAAGCACAGGACACTTCCATAGCAACTTGGGAAAATATGAACCCATGACAAATATGGAAGCAAGCCCTGTGAGTCGCTGCTGTGTGGTACCGTCATTAAGTGCAGCACACTCACTGCAACAGCCCATAGCTGGCTGAGGGAAAAATTACTGTATTCAGTTTTTGTTTTAAGGAGCTTTTCTTTTGTCTTATAGCACTGAGCTACCCAAAGATAAAATGCTGTCAGTTTTATTGACTAAAGACTGCTCTGAGGTCAGAAATCCAGTGTAAGCTTCCTTGTCTTTTTGCATAATAAAATACTTTGTGGCTTCTTCCTTCACGGCAAGCTGCTAGCCAACACAGCAGATGATAATAAAAATATTTACACTAATAAATGGGAGAAATAGAAAAATGTCTGTGTATTCTCACCAACCATGCGACTTTCTTTCTCTAGATAAATTATATTCAAGAGAAAGTAAATGTTAGGTCTTGAAGGTTACTTTAAATAAATAGATAATTTAAATGCAACGGTAACTTCCTCACTGCTTAGTGTTTATTTTTAAAAAAACTGCTGATCAGGAGTATGAACTCTGTCTCCTCTTTAACAGCACCTCAAGGTGCATATCAAGATTGCTAACTTGTACCGATATGATTCAAAGTCTGCCCAGCCTTTTCTAAATCTAACCTGAACCAAAAATTCCCTCAAAATTATTTCCCTTTGAGAGGGTAAATCATTTGAATTTAAGAAACTGGAAAGCGTAGATTTTTGCTTGCAGAATGAAAAATTTTCTGGTCTGCATCCATGAATGCATGGTTGAATATTCAAAATTCAGGTAAAGAATGGTGAAGAATTATAAGAAGTTTTGGCAGATTGATGACCCTTGCAGAAGCTCTGTCAACCTAAAAAGCAGGCACTCTGAAACTGTTTTCTACCAAAAGTGGGAAGGCCAGCCTTCAAGAAGTAAAATCATTTCTCTTAGGTTTACATGAGTTATAAGTACTATGTGTTTAATCCTCCTTACCTGCCCAGGGCTTGACAAGATTTAATTCACTGGTATTCAAAAATATTACATATAAAATTAGAAAAACAGATAAAAACACATACACAGAGAGCATCATGTATGCAACTCCATACATGGGAACCCACCCACTTCTGCTGTGGGCCCAGCAGGGTAAGGTCTTCACCAGTCATATTTTGAACCCCTTTGTTAAAACTATTGTGGGGATAACATAGCAAAACTGTAGATGTGAGGTTTGCCACCTTCTGGAGGCACCAGTTTTAGGTAAGTCTCCTTTTCCAGATGAGGGAAGCCTGTTTGCTTTACCTGAGCTCTCTTTTAGCTTTGCTTTTCATTATAAACAGGTCTGTGTTCAGCAGTACGGTATGTTTTCAACTCAGATTTTTGTTTGTAACAAAAATCAGCTCTGCAAGTTATAGGCATAATTTACCTGAAGCTTGTTACTAAAACATAAGCAAGATGCTGATTCCCAGGTAAGACTTCCTGGATTCTTTTGGCTCTCACAGTTGCATTTGTCTTAGAGTCACCAGAGCTGTACAGGAATGAGGAGAGGAGAGTCTTCCTTTAGCAGCAGCTGACAGCAGTGGAGGGAAAGTGCAGTCCCTCGCTTTAGCGGTTTGCAGCGTCCCTTGGGGTGTGTGGGAACATCAGTTCAAAGTCACATGAGTTAAAGGTGGCATTACCAGATTTGATTGTGAATCACCAGGGTTTTCCCACCACTATCTCAGTGTGAGGGAACAAGTAAGTGAGACAGTGGATCACCCTCCCTGGTGTAGCAGGAGCCCTGAGAGACCAACTGGTATTTGCAGCATACGCTCTTCTGACCCAGTAAGGTGAGCTTACAGGATTGCATAGCTCAGGTCATGCTTGGCTTTTTCTCATGGTTAGGGCTTCAAAGGTACCATTAAATTTTCATCAAACCGCTCTGAAGAGGTGCCATTTGTACCTTTGCAAGTGTGAATTTACATATCCATGACAGGTCATATGCTAGGGATGCAAAGGGAAGTGGGAGCTTGTTTCAAGTGCAAATTCACTTTGGTTTTTAATTTACCGGCTCTTCCAGGATTCAGAGACTTCCTTAGTTTTATTTGTTTGGAGACACTCTTAGCAATGGTTCAGGGCTTTCACCGCTTGCCTGTTAACTTATATTTCAGTGGTAGGGGACTCTGCCATTTCCCACACAGCCCATAAATAATACCAGCTGTTTTATCTGAGGCTGTGCCCTCTCCGCTGTGTCTTTCCTCTTTTTAAGCTCCAATTCAGTAAAAATAGATTTTAAACTGTACAATTTAAACATTGCTTATGTTGCCAACAGAAGTTCATTATTATTTATGAACTTATAACTGTATAATGTGACCTCAGATAATAATTCAACTTCTTAGGTTTTCTGATGCTGTTTTTGTATAATTTATTGCAGTCTTGATATTATTATGCCATTAAAATATAATATTGCTCCCTACTTTGATTATAATGATTTATATTTATGTTTTTAAAGCTGCCTAAGTAAGACTTGGAAAGACACGAGCAGAGGAATGAAATGCTTTATAGCTCCTTATGATTATCAGGAGTTTATCCAAAGGGAATTCAGTAGAGCTTCCTTTAAGGAGATTGTCCTGTTTATGATTTACAGGTTTGCTGTTGATGTAATCAATTTTTGTTCCCCTAGCATTCCAGAAGATATAGGAACCAGTACACATCATTTCAGCTCTTGAAGTAATTGATGACCCCTTCAAGCTGTTGTCTGCTATAGATTACTTCTTTGTCCATTTGGGAGAAAATCAGCTACTCAGGCTCCTGCCATGATAGCTTTCACACTGTAGGTAGCATATGTAACTGCTCTTGCTTTTCATCCCCAGGCCTGGCTCAGAATTTGGGCAGGACTAATAAGGATATATCCCGCATACCCTACATGGTTTTACCATGGCCTTGCCAGTGGGCACTGTTTTAGCTAATGGCCTCTGAGGGTTTGCAGTATAAAACCTCACAGAGGTTGATGAGTTCCTGGTACCTACATTTTGCAGCTTTACACATATCAAAAGCTGGGCAGGTGTCCATCCCTGGGCAACTGTTTCACCTGATCTTTTAGTCTGAGTCTTAAGGCTGGTATCAACACTCATCTGTGCCTTGTATTACTGTATTTGGTGTTTTCTTTCCTCTGTCTGTAGTTAAGGTTTTATAGCAGCTTCTGGAAAGTTAGTGTTTCAGCATAAGCACTTTTTTTACAACCTGTGCAGCAGTGCATCCCTAGTCTGTCAGGAAATGTGTGTTTACAGTCAGAAAAGTGCTTTCACCATTCTTAGTTCTTTTCAACCTGAGTAGTTGTGCTGAAACATTTTGGGAGGATCTTCTCACCTGCTGTGTCTGTAGCACTGCTTCTCTTTCTGTCACAGTTCTGGTAATGGTACAGTAAATATCAAGGCCCAGATGGGGCAGAAAGCTCTGGGTGAAAAATGTCTGTGAAATTACCAGGACCATCTCTTTGGCTACAGATCGTGCCAGTGCCATGTCTAGAGGGCTTGCTGTTCCCTATCTGGAGTACATTGTCCAGTATTTACTCTGGAAGCAGAGAGAACAATGTCCTGCATAGAAAGAATTGCTCTGATATTATGTTAGGCCAATGAACCACTTTAACATTTCTTGTGTTTTTATCTCAGTATGAAAGGAAACAGCTACAGAAATTAAATGAGACAGTATGAACTTGTAGGACAGAGTGTGCAGGACTCAGGGTTTTCTGACACTGCTGTGTATTATAACATCATATAAGATTTGGTTAGAGTTAGCTATCCAGTTAATAACCAGTCCTGTTGTTAATCATCAAATAACAAGACTTCTCTCTGCTGCACATGCAAGGGAAATACCATTTTCACGGTCTGCCTTTCTGTGGTCCAAGTCCTCCATAATTTGTAATGCATGTTTGTTTCCTGAATTACATAGTGTTTTTTTTTCAAAGCCAGCCCAATCACTGCAATCTAGGGCACCTGGAAGCCTTCCTACTGGAGTTTCTGCTCCATAGATTTTGGCAGAGTGCATCAAAATGTCCTGCTAGTGACCCAGCTGACTTCTGACCCGTAACACAATGAACACCTCCTGCCATTCGCCCTACTTAAAGATGGGAGGGAAGATAAGGCACTTTCCTCAGCTATGGCAAAATTACACTGATCACAACTTGGGCAAGTGTAATGCAGAGGTCCAAGACAGGCACTCAGCACCATCTCAACTGCTGTTGAGATTAAGATGCTTCTTCAAATCCAGGGGCTATGAATGTAAATGAGAATTTATTATCTGAGATGCCTTCTAAAACTAAGAATTGTATAATAACAATAAATTGCAAGCAGCAGGATCTTCTAAAACTACTCATTTTACAAAAGAGCTAACTTGCTTCTCATATACCCTTTAGCTAACAGGTTTAAAAAACCCCATTAAAATAATTTACTGGAAGCTATATGTTAGGATCCATACCATAAAAAGCAAATAATATAAGCTGTGTACAAAAGGGGAGTAATGTCATTTTACGTTCTTCAGAATTTTTATAAAGACAGGGATTCCCTTCCCTGTGCATTTGGAAAATGTAGTTTAAGGGACTGATAAAATTAACAAGTCTATAACAAATGAAACCAGGTAACAGCTATGCAAAGTCTTGTGCTTCTCTGCTAGACTTGACAGTTCATGCTTAGCAGGGATTCAACTGACACCACCAAGAAAGCTTAAAACCTAGGCTGTCATACCTTGCTGGGAGAAGTTTTATTCATTAAAGATCTGTAAAGAAGGAGCATTTGTAACCAGTCTGCTTTGTTCAAGGTGTTTTACTGGCAGTGTTTGGCTTGTGTTCATAGCAAAAAAAGTCCTATTTCAGTGCATCATATTTTAGTAATACTATATATAAAGTATTTCCTAAAATACCATGATACAATAAATAGTATGCAGGATTACATTTTGTTACAGAAATACCCTCTTAAACAGGCATTTTATTTAAAATTTGTATCTTACTTACATTTTTTAAATCTTTTTTTCTTTTTTTCTTTTTCCTTTTTCTCTATTTAGGCAATAAAAGGAGAGCATTCCATTTTAGCACACTGGTATAACAATATTTTATCTTAGAAATGGCCTGACTATAGTCCAGCAACACACTTGTGGAGGAGATTTTATGATTTTAAATTCAGGTCTCCAGGTGAATGTAGTGAAAAGACTGATTTAACGAGATCGTTAATTTAAAATGGCTACTTAAAGTGTCTTTTAAGACCAGCTAGGAATCTAAGGTGTGTTTACTTTTCAGTTTTGCTTTTTTAGACTATAAGCAGGGAATTAATTCTTTTTTACTATTAATTCTTCAGTAACAATTAGTACATCCCAGACCATTATATTGTATAGATGCCTGTACAATCCAACTGAGGTCTTAGCAACTATATAGTATTGAAAAAGTCCTGTTACTTATTTAAATTATGGCTCTTCTCTAAGGTTGCTTTTGGAAGCAGATTACATTGTGTTCATACACAGTAGTAAGGATGCCTCCCTAATTTCACTGAACTGATGATGTCATTAATGGTCTGTATCCCATTTTAACTTTTATTATTATATAGGAGCATGAATTTCATGAACTTCAAACTGCCCTGTTGGAGAAAGGCCTCAAGACATTTGTTTAGCAGCATGAATTCTCCTCTCAGGGGAAAAATGGAATCCAGCAATGACTCCTATGCCTACCCAATGTGAGGAATCACACTTGTTCATCAGCCATCCATCCCCCTTTCTTTAGCAAAAAAACATTTCCCTCAAAACCTGAGAAAATTAAAGAAGTGGTGTCCAGGAAAGGACAAGTGGATTTTCCTTCTAATTTTATCTCTTTCTCCTGGTTCTCAGCAGTATTAGGAGTCACAGCAGCAGTGTCCTCAACAAAGCCATGACCACATGGTTAGTAGTCCAATCCATACTACGATTTTGAATAGCACAGTCTGTTGAGGAACACTGTTAGACATTAGATTTCATCTTCAGGTGTTTAATTCGATGTCTATTGGTTGCAACAATCCATATCTAACTCATACTAGAGATGCTGTTTGTGGTCCTTCCCTGATGGCCAAATCTTATAGATGTTTGAATCTCTGCAGCCTTTGTTTCAGAATTGATAGATCTTTTTGAGCAAAATAGGCTTACAATTTGAAATAAACCAGGACCAAACTCATTTCCATCACAGTTACATTGACAGGGTAAGTATGTAGTCTTAGAAAACTTCCTACTTCTTTCTTCTCTTCAGAGAGCCTTACTCATAGAATCATAGAATCATACAACAATTAATATGGAAAGAACCTTAAGATCATCTAGTTCCAACCCCCCTGCCAGGGGCAGGGACACCTCACACTAAACCATGCCACCCAAGGCTATGTCCAGCCCAGCCTTGAACACCACCAGTGGTGGAGCATTCACAACTTCCCTGGGCAGCACATTCCAGTGCATCACCACCCTTACAGTAAAGAACTTCTTCCTCATTTCCAATCTAAACTTCCCCTACTTAAGTTTGAACCCGTTACCCCTTGTCCTCTCACTACAATCCCTCATGAAAAAACCCTCCCTAGCATCCCTATAGGCCCCCTTCAGATATTGGAAGGCTTCTATGAGGTCTCCACGCAGCCTTCTCTTCTCCAGGCTGAACAGCCCCAACTTTCTCATCCTATCTTCATACGGAAGTTGCTCTAGTCCCCTGATCATCCTCGTGGCCCTCCTCTGGACTTGTTCCAAGAGTTCCATGTCCTTTTGATGTTGAGGACACCAGAACTGCACACAATACTCCAAGTGAGGTCTCACGAGAGCAGAGTAGAGGGGCAGGATCACCTCTCTCGGTCTGCTGGTCGCACTCCTTTTGATGCAGCCCAATAATACCAATATTTCATTTCCTTAGAAGCGGAGTGGGTAGATTTCAGCAAAGCCGTGATACTAGAAGGACCAAGTGCCATTGGTCATGTCTAAATCATATAACCAATTTCACTGTTTCTAACCACTGATTTCCCCTGAGGGGCTCAGTATGAGAAAGCTCATGTTATACTAACAAATCAAAACTTTGGCTCAGGCATGTACATGCAGTTCACAAGAGAACTGGATTTTGCTGTTTGTTAGCAGCATCTCGGACTGCATTAGACAGAACTTTGCCAGCATATTGAGGGAAGTGATTTTTTCCCTGGTGAGACAAATCTGAAATGCTATGTCCAAGGCTGGGCTCCCCTCAACATGAAAGATACAAACACAATAATTGAGTCCAGCAAATGGCTACAAAGATAACTGAGGAACTGGAGTATCTGTCATACAAGCAGAGTCTGAGACAGTTGGGACTGTTCAGCTTGGAGAAGAGGAGGCCCAGAGACATTTAATCAATGTGTAGGAATATCTGATAGGGGAGATTAAATAGGACAGAGCCACACTCCCCTCAGTTGTGCCCCGTGATAGGAATAACAAATATGCATAAACTGAAGTACAAGGAATTTCCATTACTTTAAATAAAGAAATAAAAAGCAACTTTTTTATGGTGAGTGATCAGTCACTGGAACATGTTCCTCAGATGGCCTGTAGAGTATCAGCCCTCAGAGGTATTCAAAACCTGACTGGGCATGACTCTGAGCAAGCTGCTATAGGTGACCCTGCTTTGTGATCTCCAGAGATGCCTTCCTACCTTACTCATTCTGCTTCTGTGAACATCAAAAGCAGTCATGGAAGCAGGGACCGAAACCTGGGATTTGGTAAGGGATGATTATAGCAAGACAGCTTCCAATTCATGCTAGGTGACAGCAGGAGGGTTAACCAGTTCTGGGGGCCAAGTGGGTTGAATTGCTGTCCAAGAGGTTCTGTTCATTGGCATGATTTGCTGAATTGCAGTCATGAAGCTATGAAAATGCTTCAGAAACCTTTCCCCAGCTGATTGTACTGCTAGACGTAACCCCACACTGTTCCTGAAAACTTCAGCAGGCTGCAGGCAACCTTCCTCCCACCCTGCTGAGATCCAGACAAAATACGGCCTTGCTATGTTTCCATAATACATATTTAACTGCTGTTTCTGTTACTTTACCTACGTTATATCAAGACCTCAGCCCCTGGCTCTGTAAAGAAATTTTATGCTGCAGGGCAAGAATAGCCAGCTATGTTTTTCTGCCTGATACTGCAACTATTTAAGCAGGTGCAATCTTTGTCATAAAAGCAGCAGGGGTACAGTGAAGAGAAATAAAGAGATCATTACTATGACACATAGAATTAATGAGACCTTTTCTGGAAACTTTTGCTGAGCATCATACTTTGTAAAAAAAGGCAAAAATATTTAAAATATTTAAAAAACAAAGCAAAACAACAACAACAACAAAAAAAAAGTGACATAAGTGAGGTTTCAAAAGCCGCTTGTCAGTATAAGAAAGTAAAGATACTTCATTTATTTAGTTACAGATTATACCATCACTAGATCACAGCCTACACAGCATACACAGGCAAAGGTTTCAAAGAGCAGAGGAATCCTGGTAGTAGATAAAGGTGCATAGAAATCTATTATTTGAAAGCTGAACCTAGTCAAATTAGTGGGAAGAAATAAGGTGTCAATCTTCAAATGACAGTGAGCACCCAGTGAAACAATTTATTGACTGACACAATGGATTTTCCATCATCTGAATTTAGTACATCACTACTGGATGACAATAACATTACTGAATATATCAAACAAAGGTGATTGCTGCAAAAAGGACGTTAAGTGGCAGACCTCATTGATGTCTGTTTTAAACAATTGATACATCTGATTCTGAATCTGTTTTTTGAGTGGTTGTAATTATCATTAATTAATGTGTTATTAGTAAGCCTCTAATAATTGGTTTATACTCAAAGATGCTTAAAATGGTTAGTAGATATTCTGCAAATAAATAAAGTTCCTTCTATGTTAATGTGCATAGTAATGAAAACTCTTTAATTTTCTTAATCCATTTTTTGCTGGTTTTTTTTTTTTTTCCCTCTCCGCTTTGCTTTATATTATGACTAAGAAAAAGAGACAAGGTTAATCCTTAAGCATATAATATCACAAAATACCAATCACTAAGCCCAAATACTGATAAGACAAATACAAGATGATTTTGTACCCCTTAAATAATACATTCAAGCAAATAAAAAGTGAGACAATAATGCATCAATGTCAGCAGGCTGTGAACTATCAAATGCAGTTTGGAAAGCTATGCAAAAAGCAAGAAGGTATGTACAAGTGGACTGTGTTCTTCAGGTCACTGTACCAAACTCAGAATCATCATCATGTTAGTCTGCCCAGATTATTATCTCTGAAAGGCTGCAGAGGTGAGGGGCAGTCCATCACATATGAAGGAACGTAAATGTTGCACCCACTTTCAAAAAAGTTCAAGAGGAACACCCAGAGAATTAAATATTGAAGAGTTCCACCTCAGACCATGGAAAAATCACTGAGTGAGTCCTCTTGAAGCACATTTCTGCACAAATGATGAAGAATAGTATGGCTGGCAACACTCAGCATGGATTGACAAAGGGTAATTCATTGCTAATCAATCTAAATGCTTTCTAAGGTAAAATGACTAGAAGTCTAGATGGGGAAAGAGCAGTGCATGTCATTAATCTCAATTTCAGCAAGGCTTTCAACTTATTTCCCACATACTCTTGTATTCAGGTTTGGATGTCATGGTTTGGATGGGTGGATCTTTCCAAGGCATAAAACTGTGGTTGCATGACCATGCTCAGAGGGTAGTGGCTGATGGGTCATTCTATACCTCAAGGCTGGTAACAAGGAGAATACCATAGTTTTCAGTCCTGCTTAACATCTTCATCAGCTACCTGGAATAGGTGACAGAGTGTACTCTTGTCAAATTTGTAGATGACACCAAGCTGGGTGAACAACTAATATGCTGAAGGGCAAGTTTAAGGTTCAGATGGATCTAGGCAGGAAGAAGTGGGCCAACAGGAAGCTGACGAAATTCAACATGAACAAATGTAAAGTTCTTCACTTGGGAAGGACAAGCTCCTACAACAGCACAGGCCAGGCACTGCCTGGGACACCATCTTCCAGTGCCTACAACAAGGTCATTGAGCTGACAGAGCTGAGCTGCCCACAGCAGTGTGCAGCAACAAGATGAGAGACAATAAAAGTAACAGGAGAGGGCATGTCATGAGGATAGGCAGACCATTGCATAGGTTGACCAGAGAGGATGTGCATCTTTCATCTGTTTTTTTAGGTTTTCCAGACTTAACTGTATAAGCTCTGGAGAAAGCTGATCAGACCTCATTGCTGTCCCTGAGGTCTCTTCCAACCAGAATTGTCATGTATTTTTGTGATTCTAAGGGTAAGAACTCATCCAATAGCTCAGAAATGTATTTCATTGTCCACAGGATACCAGATAAAGGTTAGAGCAGGAGATCAAGAAAGGTGAACTTGGGCAGTTGGGCAATAAAATTATGCTGGGACTAATGTAGACTTATTAGAAGGTATTACACATGATCAATCAAATAAGTTACTTTTAACAGGTATGAGACAATTAAAGAAAGTTGTGCTATTAGTAAAATCTTGGGAAATGAAGCATCCTGTATGGCTGGAGTTGTGAAAGGCTAGGTTTGTCTGAACCAGGGGAAATGAATAAAGCTATGTGAGATCTGTCATTATGTTAAACGCATTTGGTAGCTGATCCTTTTCCAGTCAGCAGTCACTGCAAAATCACCAGGGTACCTGTAAACACTTCCATTCCCTCTCTCCGTCAACAACAGTATTTCTACAGTGCCACCATTTCCTCGTATTGCGTTTTAAGTTCAGCAAGTAGGTTAATGAGCAGTAGAATTAACCACATGAAATGGTGGATGCTTATAAAGGCAATGCCTGGTTTTGAGCTACTTCTCCCAGCCACTTTCAGGTCTGATTTTCAACATCTCACTTATGATGGTATTAGTTGCACCCTAAATGTGCCTATCTCACCCTAGATCAGTTGCTTAGCTGTCATCAGTTGCTTAGGTGTCAGTACCTGCCTTGTACATGATATCATACGGTCAGATGAATGTTGTTTGAGGTGTTTTTCCTACAATTTGGGAATTTTTTGAAGGCTGCATGGTAAGATGGGGGTGAAAGTGAAATGATGTTAACACTCTAAACATAGGTGGAGCTACATGTAGCCAAAGGCAAGACTCTTCTTCTAAATTCTGTGTTCCTGAGGGTTACCTTTGTCTCGCACATGATGCCTACCCTCAGGGTGACTGTCCAGCACTGGCTTACAATAGCTCCTTGCAACTCTGCAAGTAACTGCAGACTCCCAGAAGACAGACACTGTGCAGACAATTGTCTACAGCATGTGTCTTGGTTACATGCCAAATTTCCTCATTTTAAGGCACAGGATAATATAGTATTAAACTACTTCTGTCCCCAAAGGTGAAAAAATAAAGTCCCAAAGCATTAAAGGCAGCTTTAAAATCTTGATGACAGCAGCATCAAGGCAGCTTGACTTGAGCTCAGATAGTGGGTTGTAGAGATCCCCTACCAAAAGCATTGGGTGATATAGTCTAAAAGAAGGGATGTTCATCTTGACAGAGCACTAAGCAAATGCAGCCATGAAGCTTCTGGATTCAAATCAGTATCTCCATATGTGACAGAGTTATGCTTTGGGAGTTCAGGAGTTCAGGCAACACCACACTATGAAGCATGGGAAATGCTCTCCCTCTCCTCTCCTCTTTCTTAAAAAAAAATAACGCCTGGGAGGAGGGTACTTGCCCCAACATCATATGTGAAAGCATTACCAATGATTTCCAAATAATGGGATTTCAAGGTTCATTTTCACAAAGTTTCTGCATCTCTACACTAAAGCACTAGTGACTGATTGCCAGAGAAGAACTTAAACAAAAGTGGATGTGGCATCATGAGCCTCTGGAACTGGCCCTGAAAGTGAGGGGTAAATCTGCAATTCATACTCAACTAAATATATTTCGTACTCTACTTGTACACTGGTCCACTCCAGAAGCCCAGACTTTACCCAAGTCCTCCCTTCCAGATACCCAGATCAGTCTGTGGTGGAAATATGCTCTGACTTGTTTCTAACCACACACCCTGTTTTCCTTCCCAAGTTAAAAAATGTTGATTGGAGACATGGTGCTCATCTCATCTTGGCACAAAGGTTGGGTATGGTGGGAGAGGAATCAGTGCAGCTGCACCAGGGAGCTGATGAATGTCCCAAGGTCTCACAGCGCAGCAGTTGCAGGGAAACTTTGTGCATGGAGTCCACACAAAGCTAAAAACCAAATGTCAATTCTTAGTCATTTTAGTAAGGATAAAGACAAACACAGAAACGTGACAGTTCTGAAACAAGGCTATAAAAAGAAAATTATCAAATTCATTAACCCACTACTGGAAATCATTGTCTTGCTTGCTCTTGAATATACATTTCAAGCTATCCCTCATTCATAAAAATGCAGGTATGATCTCCCCCTGTTACCACTTTTCTAGTAACACCATTTTCCTGAACTGAGCAGTGGGATGTATCTCAGCATGTGGCTGTCTCATTGCAGCTTGACGTAGGGGGTTGTGGTATGGAGAGAAATCCTTTCTGCTTTTCTCTGCCTTACCAGTTAATTTTACCAAGGCCTACAATAACATTCCAATGTACTTCTGAGTGGGCACACAGACATCCATCTATAAATGCTTTTCAAATGTTCTTTAGACAAGATAACTTCCCTCTTAAGAGAACCCTTTTATTTAATTAAACTAGAAAAGATGGTATCAATAAGGTTGCCTAACTGGCTCAGTTGTTGATGAGCTCTGCTGCTAAACTAGAATCTTGTATTTTCTTAAACAAGAAATTCTCAACTAATTCACAAGCTTAACCTTTAGTATGAGACCAATATTTAGAAAGCATGCATCTTGAGAATATTCCTTGCACCCATGTCTTCATTTTATATATAGATATATAATGATATGGGTTTATAACGATGTTGGGAAGGAACTTTTCATTAAGGACTGTAGTGATAGGACAAGGGATAACAGGTTAAAACTTAAATAGCAGATATTTAGTTTAGATATAAAGAAGAAGTTCTCTTCTGTGAGGGTGGTGAGACACTGGAATGGGTTGCCCAAGGAACTTGTGAACACTCCATTCTTGGAGGTGTTCAAGGCCAGGCTGGACAGTATCTTGGGTGGCATGGTTTAATGTGAGGTGTCCCTGCTCATGGCAGGGGGTTAAAACTAGATGATCTTAAGGTCCTTTCCAACCCTAATTATTCTATTATTCTATGATTTTTATATATATATATAATATATATATAAATCTTGATGTACATAAGGTGTATCTATACTACCTAAACAGCAAAAAAGTGAACAACCATACCCCATGGTTAAGGCCTTTCTGCCATCTGCAACACCATGGCTTGACAGAGAAAATCTTTATCAAAAAGATTCAGAAAAATGGGATTTTAGAATCAGGATTGTTTATTACATTAAAGGTTCTATTCTTACAACATTTTGCACAACAAAACCAAAAGCTTTAATTTTCTGAAGCCAAGAGATGTATCACATTAGGATAATTTCTTTAGTCACCTCTCACACTTTCCTAGAACACAGATACACCGATAATTTATTAGCATATTGGAATCAAACAAGTCAGCAAGCAGAAATATAACAAATGACTACCACCTTGTGTTTTTATAAAATGTGTTTTAGACACTGCTTAGAAACCATAGAGAAGCTTATAATTAAGGAACAAACAGAATGACTGCTACTGAATTTAATTTTGCTGGTATCATAACAGATAAAAGGGATTATGCATTGCTATTGTTTGAAGCTGCACAGTGTGGCTTGTTATAAGCTAAAGGGAAGGTTGTTGAAAAAAAACCTATGTTGAAGTTACAATTAAAACCAGCAAATAAAGTATGAAATAATAAGCAGAATCCAGTTAATAATTAAAAAATCAAAAATTCTGAAGGCTGAATTTCACAATATTCCTTGACCTACAGTAATACATTGTGTCAAAAATGTCTTTTCTACATAATGAAAATAAACACACTCAGAAATAGTGGTGACCGATTAAGGAAATGATGCACTTGCCTGCATTTTGCCTTGTGCATGAAAGAAAGCAAAATCACAAAATGATGAGCAGTGAAAGCAACAAAAGGGACATCAAGAGGAGAGATAGCAGGCTAGTTTCGATGGATAAGGCTGCAAAAACTCTTTGCTAAACGTTGCTCTCATGCAAAGTCCTAAAGCAGTTATGTAGAAGTGTTTATTGACCTTTCACTAGTCCCACAGGCAGAGTGAAATATTGGCCAGCTCTGTCTCTGCCAAAATGAAACAAACGCACTTCAGTTTTGGAAAATTTATGATCTTCTATCATCAGTCTACATCAAAAAAAAAACTTTATAATCATACAGCTAAATTAAATAAGAACAGAACCACAACTTAACAACAATTTATGGTCAACAATTTTTCTGTTTGCGTTGGGGTGGCAATAATATTTTGCTTCTCTCAGTTCACTGCCGTAACACTTCAGCTTGACAACCCCTGTGGCTCTGTGAGAGTTGTTGGAGGTGTACCACAGTAAAACTGAGGAAGTCAAAGGAGACTCCAGTCCTTTTTTACTGACTGCGGCAGAAACTTAAAATAACTACTATCAAAAAAATACTTCTCTCCCTCTTGCAAGTATGAACTGTTACCAGGATAAAAGCGTAAGAAACTGTGGTTTTAAACTGAGTTTCCTTTGTAAATTTCCCAGTGATTTAACAAGACAGACATTCAAACTACACTAGTCCAACGTTTTCTTACCCAAGTCCCTATCCTGAGCACTTCCCATTACTGCACCAGCATCTTTGCTTTTCCTAACAAAATCATTGTCAAAATTTCCATTGAAGGAATACACCAAAGGTGCTAGTCAAAAGGGTTCTTCATCCTTTCTCTTTTTCTATCCGATCTTCTCTTTCTATTATTTCTCTGGAAAACTTTTGTTCTTTTGAGGGCTGTGATGAGTCCTATAATGCCTGTTCCAGAAATACCTCCAAGGAGCAAAACTGTGAAGTTTGGCAAGCTCCTTCTGCCATCCCAAAACTGATGTCATGCCTCTTTTTCCAGGTGTGCTTATGACAGAAACATATAGACTTAAAACACCACCAGTGAGTGAGTGCTTTATATAATGGACACATATTTTTCCGAGATTCTCTGATCCTGAGCTGATGCCCATAATGATGCAGTTTGAGGTATCTTCAGTGACAAATTTGATAGAAATTATCTGGCTTGACTAACTATCTGGCAAGAGTAATTTAATCATCGTGGAACTGATAGACAAATGGCATAAGAAATCCCATCAAAACACTAGCCAAATCCAAAAAATTGGATACAAAATTATCACATCAGTGAAATGGCGGTGCTATGGATTCAAACACAGATGGTGAGGATTTCTATAGATAAGCCATGTTTTGTCTCATTTATGAAGTTAACTTGTTCCACCCCTGCAATTCTTAACTACATAAGGAAACTGATAATCTGGGAAAGAAATTCTTACACTGCTACCAGATTGCTCTTGTGCATTAGTGTAGCTGGATCTAAATCTGTACTGTCTGCTGATGAAGTTGTGAATGGTAAAAGTCATGCAAAGCTTTAATAACAAAGCAGGAATTATCACCAAAAAAACAGGTTTTGCCAAATATGACTAGCAAGTAGCATCTGAAAGATGGCTTTATCATCAGTTTGGAGACCTGCAGCTTATAGAATTTGTCATCTACATCAGGTCTACAAAGGTTTGCATCTAATGTTCAGGCACAGATGTGCTGACTCTATGCCGCATGCTGTTCTGGGGGCCATGCATATGTGGTTCTGTGATCTGCATATGTACATTAATTTGTGTAACTCTTTTAATCCAAACACAAAGCTTCAGCTGCTTACTCATGTTTCTTGTCTTTTTTTGATAATACCTATTTTTTTGTAACAAAGGTTTCAGGCAAGAAAAAGTATTTGTTTTTTTTTTTAATAAAGAAAAAGTTCTCACTATGTATAAGATATTCTCTGTAATGCCTTATGTTGTTCTGAGGTTTTATTAGTACAGAGAAATATAATAACTACCTAGTGATTCTGAAACTTTGAAGCAATTACCCATTAGTTTCACCAGCTGTGGAAAATTATTTACCTTAGCAGAACTCAATGAAGGTTGAGACTGTATTTTCTCTCTCATACAGAAGGAAGAAAAAGCTTTGGGGTTTGAGTTGTTTAGCAGTTTTTTAGTTCATTTTATGGTGGGGAAGAAGGGGAATGTGTGATCTTTCTACCTCAGCACTAAACAGGTACTCGAAATCTTTCATTCTTGCAATGGCAAAATCAAATCTATAAACTGTCATATAGTGTTCTTGTCAATAAGCAGAAACCTCCTGAAATGACCAATTCTGTTACGTATCTGAAAGATGGTGGTCCTACAGTGCTGCCTTTGCAAGCCATTGTATAAATTCATGTGCAAATGATAATGATTAACACAGTAAGGAGTTAATTTTATCCCATTTCAGTGATTTCAAAATGCAAAGGGTCTCCACACTCACTATAATCAATAGCAAAAGGCACTTGAGGAGGTGAATCTCACCATCTTCATGAAAGGCTACATCACCCATTAAAGCTGCTTACCTCTCTGTAACAGCTGAAGCAAAGAATACATCCAGCCATGCCAATGTTCCTGTAAAAATTTATGAAAGGATCATTTCACATCTCTGATACAGAAAACTCCAGAAAACTGTGTTGTAGACAGATGTTTCCATTGTTTTGGTTTTTTTTGTTTTGTTTGTTTGTTTGTTTGCTGGACAGCACACTCTTCCCTTTTGGAAAACTAAAAGGGTTTAATTATTAGAAAATAAAAGGAAAAAAAAAATCGAAGAAAGGAATTACAAAGCTTGAGAAGTTTTCTGGTGGCTGTACCACTTGTACCAGAACAGCCCAGGACACTTGGAAGTCCTCCAGATGCTGCTGAGGTCTCCATTGCATAAAGATCTATAAAATACATTTTTTTGATGTGAAATACAGCAACAGACCTGAAAAATCAGGGTGAAGTTAGTGAGATATCCATAGGTTCTCCAGCACAATCACATATCTTGCATGGTTTAGTGGGAGGTGTCCTTGCCCATGGCAGGGGGGTTGGAACTAGATGATCTTAAGGTCCTTTCCAACCCTAACTATTCTATGATTCTATGACGTTGCACTGTGAGACAGGAGCTGGGATAAGACCCTGTCGCTCTATTGTCTTGGCCTCTTCCAAAGAATCTCATTGTGAACCTGAAGAGCTCAGCTAATGGAGTTTAAAGTGACAGAGTCTTTTATAGTGCAATAAAATCTTTTAAGATGTACTTCAGGGGTTTCTAATTCTCTCAGCAACACAGTAAATATAATGAACACAAAAATTATCCTTGCAGATGTTGCGATGTCAGTAACAATAACAAAATCTCAGATCGGCACAGGCCCAAAATAGCATCTGGGATTTTGATT
Source organism: Forpus xanthops (assembly GCA_032466535.1). Taxonomy (NCBI): domain Eukaryota; kingdom Metazoa; phylum Chordata; class Aves; order Psittaciformes; family Psittacidae; genus Forpus; species Forpus xanthops. Next base: position 59,874 of record JASSUY010020854.1, read on the forward strand.
CACTCAATTTAATCACACAATGTTTGAGCATTTACAGTTTTACAGGTTTTGTTTATTGATTTACAGTATTTTAATAAGATTACTGCAAAAACATATATGCTGAACTGGTACTTATATGGGACATATACCAATGCCCATCACTTCCCTCATTGCTTTCTACAGAGCACTAATTTGCAGCCCTCTGGAGCTCACAGGAAGATTTAACATTAAACGGCCTGCTGCCTGGTATGAAGGAAAAGAGATGACTAATAACTATTTCCCAAGCCCATCAAAAGACCATGAAACCTTCTAAGACTTTGCAATAAGGGAAAATAAAAAATACACACTAAAGCCATTTATATTTCTGCTGATTTAAAACCGAGTGGGGAAGTATTAGCAAAGCAACACGCCAATCTATCAGTCACTGCTCAGGCAATTTGCAAAGCATACTGAGTATAAAAGTTATTTGTTGCTTTGTGGCCTACACAAAAGTGCCAGTAGCTTCAAATTTGTGAGCAAAAGGCCACAGGGAAGCAACTCTTACCATATCCCAGGCACTTGAGCATGCACACACATGCAGCGAGGGATTTGTCAAGTTTTGCCATCTGAGTTTAGGTATCATAGTTTGGCAGCTGCCCGTGCTTGGGGAGCAGTTCACACATCACTGACTTCCATGTCAGGTGCCAATTCACACTAGCTAATAAAATGCCACTCAAATCTCATACAAAGATACCTTTACTTCCCTCTCTTCTCTCCCTCCCTTTAGCACCTCCACTGGGTCTAGCAGGAGCCCAGCCATTGCCCGAGGCTACTCTTCACTTTTGGACAGCTAAAGCTGCAGGAAATGAATCCCAGTTTTGAGTAATAAAGAGGCAAAAAGCTGAACTACTCTATAGACTTTTGTTTGTAAACATACTCCCTCTACTTGGTGGTCAGACTACCTGGGGAAAACAGCATGAGTATCCATCTTCTGCAAGGAAACAGAAGGTCTGGCCATGGGAGACATCATGCTGCTGCATATCCTGAAAGCCACATTTAGTAACCCAGGGTTTCCCACAGGATGTATGAAATGAGTATGCAGACTGGTCTGTGATCCTATTGTGCTCAGGACACTGCTGCCAGGGCTGTGCTTACTGTGAGCACCACTGTTCTTCCAAGCCCCCGTCAAAAAAGAAGTGTGAATGATTGCATTAAAGCCAGGAAAGGAATAGGCTGCTGAAAAGATTATTCTGTTTCTGAACATATGCAAATAGCTGGTTTTCAGCTTCTCTAAGTTGGAGAGACATCAATTTGATTGGTGGACCACTCAGTAGATAAAGAACTGGCTGTATGGCCGCACACAAAGAGTTGTGCTCAATGGCTCAATGTCCAGCTGGAGACCAGTAACAAGTGGTGTCCCTCAGGGA